>JBBPKT010000842.1:0-13082 GCA_038089395.1 Pulveroboletus frians
CCTCGGGACCCAGGCGACCGGTCACCATAATGGCGACAGTCTGTACCGAGTTTTGTAGGATGCATGGCAAGGTGACTTTTTATTCATGGTCAGACCGAATGTCAGGATGAGATGGGATCAATCGATCATACCAGGTATGGAATCGACAACAAGAGAGACGAGTAGCCTTGGCCCGAAGCGCACCTGACCTGCCTGAAAAAGAAGCCTTATTAGGCTTGCCTCCGAATTACGTTGCCATGCTTTTTCTGGCTTCAATGATTGGTTTGCCCAACCCCAGCAATAAATCCTGCCACAAATGCTAGCTAACTGTACCTTAGCTCTCCCTCTACTGCGCTACAGGGTGCACGGACCATACCAACCATTAATGGCAATATTGTTCTTTGTCATCCCAGCGGTCTTTTCCCCCTCGCCTGTAAGTAGTCCTAACTCAGCTTAAACCTCTCCCACGCCCCTTGTCCCGCCCCCCACTGTCGTCGTCGTCGTCGGGCCGCCCCGCGCACGGGCCATGGTTGCGCCGCTATGCCGTAGCTGTCCCTTAGCGCACCCTCCTTTCGGCTAATGTGCCCAATTGGGCCTTGTCGTCCCACTCCCCACTATCATCATTATCACGCACGTCGACGACACCCTCTGTGCACAGACCATGGCTATGCCGACACGCCATCAACGTTCCTTATGGTGCCCTCCTGTCATTGCTACTGATTCGGCCTCCTATCTTCTCCCGTCTTCCATCTCGTTCCCTATTGTTGTCGTTGTTGCGTATGTCGACAGCACATTGAGCACACAGACCACTGATCGTTTGTCAAAGCATCCCCTTACTGCATCTGTTTGGCTACACTACCGAGAATCATGAACCGTGTCCCACGCCCCTTCCTTCACTCTTCGTCGCCGAGCCTTGTGCACCTGATCCCTGGTCCCTCTCTCTCATCCCACCCGAGTCATTCCCACTTTTACTGGTATGTACACTGTTTGACAGCACTTCTCATAGTCGGTGCACCTGACTCTTTGCCTCCTCGCTTCTCTGTTCTATGCCATCATCGTTCCTCTCGCTGGTATGATTTTTGTTTTGATGCGGACTATGCCATTTGACTTTTCTAGTAATCTGTACACTCAGCCCTTCGCTTCCTCACTGCCCTTCATTCGAATGGATTAAAGGGTCTCGTTTCATGCTTCCATAGCTGCATTCACTTCATGAAGGTCTATTGATTCGGTGTAATGTGTTTTGGGCATTACTACCTACGACCTAACGAAGCCCACCATGATAAATTTATGGAATGCCACTTTTCTACTTATCATGCGAGCTCATTGAAGAAAAAGCCCTCCATCACTGCGGGGTCAAATTGGTTTATACTCTCCCAGAGTTCCTCCATTTGTTCTGATGAGAGGTTGGGAAGGTTGTTGGCGCTGTTCGGATCAGATGTGAAGCTGCCAGAGATGGTGCCACCGGGATTGGATGTGGTGCCGCTAGGGGTGGCATCACTAGGATCAGATGTGGTGCCATTAGGGGTGGCGTTGCTAGGATCGGATGTGGTGCCACTGGAGTCGTTAGCACCATTAGAGGTATTGTTAGAAGCGCGGTTTGCTGGGCCCAGGTCATTGGTAGGTGAGTTAAAATTCTCTTCTTCCTCGCTACTGGAATTGACAATGACCGCAGCGCTTCTGAATCTCTTGCTCTGGCTATGATCTTCTCCATGGTCTTTAGAGTTATATATGCACTTGGTTCCTTTGTCGGCACGGGTGCACCGTGTTGGCTTGCTAATCTCCCCATTCTCAATTCTTCGATTACGTTCCTGGTGAAGTCTCTGGAACTCCTCCTCACTGATCTTCTTCCAGTGGACAGTACCCATGTCCCATTTGCGAAGGAGCATCTCAAGATCAGAAAGAGCACTTGATGCACTGCTGAGGTTGGCAAAAGGGACCCGTTCCTCTGGCCAGCCCATAATAATGACTTTGTAGCGCTGAACTACATTCTGGAAGTAAAGCGACCATTGCATTTTTGCATTGGGGTTCTGAGTAATCTCACCTGAGCAAACAAGTTAGGATTAGGCTCCACTGACACAAAATGTAGGACGTACATAAACCCTTCGTAATGATGCTGCGAATTTCGGCCCGTATGCAGCGAATACATTGTCGATAGTTGCTTGCAGCGCCTGCAAAAAGCAGCTAAGCACACCCTATGACATGTGGGTAGTGGAAGCTTACCCTGAACCCCCTGCACTGCGTAACCTTCCATTTTGCTTACGAGATCCTGGCCATCGAGATTCATAACCGTTCCCATAAAATTCTCAACACCCTGGGTCACAAAGGAAATATTGCGAAGTGGAAGATCCGTTGTACCACGTGTGATGTAGAGAATCATCTCAACACCTGTACGATTCCTCAATTTATAAAGCTGCGAAAAAGAGGGAGGATGATTAAGTAGGCAAATGAGAAGGATAGAACAGACCTCATTTTCAACCACTTGGATGGTATGGGTAACATCGTTCACCCTTGACCGCATTGATACACGGAGTCCAACTGACTTGTTTTCCTTGAATGCCTCCAAGTCTTTGATCAGTTCATGCTTGTTGGCATCAGAGAGCGTGTGGTATTCTTGTTGCAAGGATCGGGCAAGATTGGGAAGTGTTTCCCACGAGGTAGCTGCATAGTTATTAGCATAGATTGCATGCAAAATAAAAATCTACATACCGGGAGCATTACCATCACCAGTTCTCTTCTCCGAGTGCTTTTTCCAGCAGAAAGCATTCCATGCACTGATCTTATTGTGCTTGTGACAGAATCTGGAGGCCCCCAGGTGAAGGTCACTCTCAACGCGGTGCACACTCTTGCTGTGCTTAGCTGCAATGGTCTTCGTCATGCTGTCCAGTTGCTGCCATGCCTTGCTGAGGTCATTTTTAAAACGCGCAGACTTATCTCTTTGGTCTGCTTGCTGAGCAGCTATCTCGTTGGAGTCTAGCACAATCTTGGTACATGGACACAAAGGTAGCTGGAGCTGCCTTGGTGCAGGCAGTGGGTTGGCGAGAAAGATGTGGGAAACCATCCGTGACAAGGGCTGGATGCAAAGTGATCCGAACGGATGGGAGATACTTATATCTGTCGGCAAAGGGGAAAAAAACATGATCAAAGAAATATATTGACTGTCATGGAATTCACAAAGATCTGTTACTAGAAAATTATAAGCACCACCCAAAATAAAGCAAACAGAAGAGTGGCAATGCCGAGAAGTTGCAGAGCGACACTAAACATTGATGAGCTCCGCTAGACAAGGATTAGCATTGATTACTATTCAAACAAAAAAACATTTACTGGTTTGCCCAACTCCCTGAGCCCCAGATCCCTGTGGAGTGCTTCGGCAAGGTTAGATGCCTTCTCAAAATCAAGATTCCAGGGTGGTTCACGCAACCACTCCTCCCAATGAGTGTTGCGAACCGAATCAACCAAGGTGCACAAACCGGGGATCACATCGTCCCTGAGTTTGAACTGATCGAGTATGGCATTGGACCTAGGCCCAATACTTAGAATTGGCGAAATAGGTCTGACGGCTGTGGTGTCAGAAGCAAAGAAAAGTTGAATAGGCTCCATAAAATTTTCTTTCGAGATATGTTCAAATGCATCAGCATGCCTACGCTGGTGCACAAGCTGTTGAGTGACCTGAGGCAAGGAATCCTGGCCGACCTTGGAGTCTGAGTTATCTGCACCCATTTGAGCGGCTTCCTGAATGAGAGCAGATGCCAAGGACACCAATGCAGTGTTATGGGCCGTCGTAAGGTCTTGTGAGGAGAGCGCAGTGCACTGGATACGGGCAGTGAGTGGGTCAATGGGCTGTGGAAGGTGGCGTGGGCCCTTGAGCGAGATAGGTTTTGTGAGACCTTGGAATATGTTAGCTCTTAGCTCATGAGGAAAGTGTTAATACTCACTCCATACTGACGGTGCTGTGAAGCCCTCCTTTTTGCACCGTTCTGTAAAGCGCTCCATATGTGGGGTTGCAAATTCCTGGCAAAAGGCCTGGACCAAAATGGATACATCACCACTAAGACGCTCGTTTCTTGGTGTGATATACAAATCGACTGTAACACCCCCGGGGGATACATTCACTGCATTCCCACCAGGGCAACAGATGAAAACTGAGATACCTCCATCGAGACCGTCTTGCATAGCGATCTTTGCATGGTGTGAACTGACAATAACTGAGAAGTGAAGGCAAACTCACTGCATCAAAAATGTCGGATAAAGACGATTCGACCAAGTCAGATACCTTGATAGAAATATCTTTGGGCCGCTTGTTGAGAAGGGCATAGGCAGGATGCAACCCCCCAGGCGTCCTTGTGTGATAGTGGGCACTGTCAGAATGAGCCCGGAATCTGAGCAGTGCTCGGATTGCAGTGAGGTGCTCATCCTTGCTGAAGCCTGCTGCAAACGAGGTGTTGTAGAGTGCAAATATCTCGGTGAGGTTGTAACGATTGAGTCCTTCGATTAGAGTATCCGTATTTTTTTTGGTGTTGGAGTTCATCGCTGCAGTGCTAGAGTAAGCGACAAAGACACAGTGAGCCAGCAAGACTCTATTGAAAGCGATACATAGTGACGTTGACCAGGGACCACAACAAGAGGGCAGCAATCGTATCAATAACTTACCAGCGTGGCCTGTGATTACTGAGCATACATCTGAATTGCTTGTTACTATTCGTGAAACATCGACGCTGGAGTCTTGGCATCCTTCAGCTACAACAAGGCTGTCGTGAGGTGAAAGACATGATCAATTAAAGTTGAAGTGCCATACTGCGAGTCACGATCAGTCCTCTTAGTGAGCACCTCGGATGGCTGAATTCCGTTCTGATTTTGCAGTATGTCAAGCAGGCCATTGATCCAGTCTCACTTAGCAAACGATTGAGCTATGTAGCTAGAACGCTGGAAACACACTGATTCCGCGACACACATCAAGTAGATCACTAGTTTGGTCTCGACAATGTGACATGACCATAATAGTAAATAGTAAATAGCGACAAGTAAATATCTCAATCAAAAATGTCATAGATAAAATCGGCCATATTTTGCATTAGGCAGATACTTTCCTCCTCTTCAACAAGTGCTGTATCACCTGGTGTGTCCTGATATAGGTCACCAATATCTGAATATCCTGTAAAACTTTGTGAGCAAGATAGCGTCAACAAAAAATCGAACCAACCTGTGTTCGGGTTGTCAAGAGAATTGTGATCACACGGTACTGGATTTCTCTCAATTCCCCAAGTACCCTCAAGGCGGACACCTACTGCCGAGGACCCAGTGTAGCCCCGCAACTTCTCGAGCTCAGTGAGACGCGACAGGTGCACTGTATTGGCAGCTGTGCGTGGGTGGTATTGTTGTTGGAGCTCGAGACCAAGGGGACGGTCTTCCTCCAGACATTCTGCAATAACCTGATCAGCGTGTTTGTTTTCATCGTAGATGGCAGTGTGCAGGTGGTGTATCTCGACATTTAGCTGCGCAATTTCTTCATGAGCACAACAGAGCTTGAAGTATTTTACTGTCACCTCACGATAGGCCGGCTGAGACCAGCATTCATGCCGTACGTCCGAGCGTGAGTGACGAAGCAAGTCAAACTCTCCCAAGATCATATATTCAGTGATTTCTTTCCATGTTATCGGTTGACGGGGGGGTCTAGTGCTGCGGCTTGGGAATTGTAACGTGCAATTGCTTTCCAAATGGCTTCTGAGCGCCGCTGTAGAGCCTTACTAATTTGTTGGCGTAACTTGTATCCTTAGGCATATAAGCTCCTGCCCCTTGTAGCATAAATGTAACCACATACCTGTATCAGACATAGATGACTTGGATAATTCAAATAGTCGCATGATGACAAGGCGCTCAAGCTCATCAAGAGCACGGTGGTACTTGGACATTGCAACTTTGTTTTTGTACTGATTGTAGTCTTCGTCTCCAATTTTCCATGGTGACTCTAAGCCAAGCTGAGTCTGTAACACGGTGGCCATGGCGTGGGCATGCTGTAACGTGGAATATGTCAGATCCACTTGTGCACGAGCTCGACAAATTGCAATAGATATCAAGTGATGATCACCAGGGTGAACACTGCTGAGAGTGCTATTGGCAGCAGTACAGGCTTTATTCCAGTCGTCCCTAATTCAAGTCAATCGTAGCATTAACACGTGATAATTATAACACATACTTTCGTTGTTCAAGCTTATCAAGCGCTGCAGCGTATCGTATGCAGAGCTGGTCTTTGACTGGGGGACGCTTCAAGGACTCCAAATAGGCTCGTTCCTGAGAATGGAACTGTACGAAATCACTATCTTCTAAATCCAGAGTCCACTTAATTACAGTAAGCTCGGCTGATAGTCTTCAAACTGCTTCTGTGGCTTCTTGGTAATGATTGCGTATGAACCGAGCTAAAGATGGCATGTCAGCAATGAAATTTTGAACACATAGTATACATACTCAGCGCCTCATACTTGTCTTCATTCCAAAAGGAAAAGTGCTATTCGATCACTTGATGCCGATGAAAATGACTTGAGTGCCAGGTGGTGCGTGCTAGATCATTTGAAAGTGAGAAGATGTGTTCACATCCTTCACCTTCAGCATGTCCAGTCCCTTGGATATACATCGGATGCCAATCGAGTTGACATTTCCGATTGTGTGCATGCCCATGGAATGACCCAACCATAAGGCAGAGATTGAGCTCCTGTGCTCTCGGGCCCAAACTACTGTTTGCCAGGGTTTGGGACATCGCACAACCAATGTCATACGCAATACCTCCATTCTTACCATACACACGGGTGAGGTGGTCAATCATTGCAAGACCATATTTTGCCCTATGTGAGAATCAGGAATGGGGCTGCTAGAGAACATGAAATCATACAATTCACCACTTTTGATCATGTCGCAAACAAGAAGAACAAATCGATGGCCACATGTTGCAATGAATATTCCAGTTTTGTGAAACATTGCAAGCTGCCTATTCCGTTGGTCTGGTCCAGCATTGCACCATCGATGGACACAGTTGAATGCATCCTCAGGACTAACATCATCCTCTATTTCCCAGCTATCCACATCTGCGTATGGTCCCCGAGTCTGGTGGATGAATAGTAGCAACTCCTACTAAATTACATGACACCTACCGACTTTGCTTTGACCTCATATTGGAACTGGTTGACCTCCTGTGCTGAAAGCCAGAAGTCAGATCGTGCACTACGCGAATCTTCTCGAGAAGTGACACCATAATACATGTTATCCCATCACTTGAGACTGTTGTTTCCATCAATGGAAACTAGCCAGTCGAATCCTAGGTCGGGTTCATCATTCAGGCGGTAAAAACATGCAGGACAGGCATTGAGGAGACGCCAGTTATCTGTGTCATATTTAAGAGCCTTCCGACAGCGCTCCTCCACTTCATGTATGATTTGAAGGTATATGTCAAAGGCCATAGAGAATTGCGATGTGAGGTAAGGACGATATGGCACCTGACAACAAGTTAGCGTAAGAAACTAAAGTTTTCCTGGCTTACATTATGAAGATGACAAAGGGTCTTGCATTGTGCCTGGATGGAAAAGCGTGGACACGTTCGGTGCGCCTGGTGGAAAGCAGACAGTGTTCGAAGAGAGATTGCGACTGATGGATGCAGTGATGAGCAACCAATATATCCATGGTAGATGAGGGCCTTGTTTGGATACACATGGTTGTACACAAGCAAAGTAGCTGAT
The DNA here is from genome assembly GCA_038089395.1 of Pulveroboletus frians. Lineage (NCBI taxonomy): Eukaryota > Fungi > Basidiomycota > Agaricomycetes > Boletales > Boletaceae > Pulveroboletus > Pulveroboletus frians. The sequence continues at coordinate 7,704 of JBBPKT010000842.1, forward strand.
TGACGAGCTTAATGACTCCAATTAGTAAGCACTTGAGGCCCACAGTACTCACTTACTAAATATATCAATGAGCTCAATACCCTGAATAGATCCTGAAGGTTCTTGCTGCAAATCAATAGATGGGAATCCATCACCAGAGTCCCTTGCACGATAATCCAAGTAGGCGTCCACCAAGCGTGGTATCTGGGTTGTCCACTCTTGTATTCGTAGTTCAGTGCGGTCACTCCTATTCTGCGTATCATGGTAACAACTACTGAATTCACAAGAACATGTCATTAGGGCTTCATTTTGAAAAATAGTAAAGACACACTATCCAGGAAGACGTCGGACTTCTTCGTTGAGATCAGTAAGCCCTGAGTCGCTGCAATCATTGCTAATATAATCTCTATCTTCCATGACCGCCTCGTCACCTACAATGTCAGGCAAAATGTCAACAGGGTGATCCTGAAACATCTGATCAACGTCATTTTGTGCTTCTTTGGGCAGCGCTGTGAACAAACAAAGGGGGTGCATAAGCGCTCCCAAAGCTCAGTCATGAAAATGGCATACCGCAGATCTCTGTTTTGCGCTGTGCATCTATTTTCTACCTACGCTCAGCCTGCTTGCCTGCCGGCAGGGACTTTGTATAGCGAGTGCAGCCACGGAAAGCATGGGAAGATATAGCCTTCGATAACCCAGGATATCTCTTGACAGATGTTCGTGGCATATTAGAAAGTCAAGTACAAAGGGCTGAGCGCACAGATTACTAGAAAAGTCAAATAGCATAGTCCGCATCAAAACAAAAATCATACCAGCGAGAGGAACAATGATGGCATAGAATAGAGAAGCAAGGAGGCAAAGAGTCAGGCACACCGACTATGAGAAGTGCTGTCAAACAGCGTACATACCAGTAAAAGTGGGAACGACTCGGGTGGGATGAGAGAGAGGGACCAGGGATCAGGTGCACAAGGCTCGGCGACGCACAGCGACGATGACAGCAATGAAGAGCGAAGGAAGGGGCGTGGGACACAGTTCATGATTCTCGGTAGTGTAGCCGAACAGATGCAGTAAGGGGATGCTTTGACAAACGATCAGTGGTCTGTGCGCTCAATGTGCTGTCGACATATGCAACAACGACAACGATAGGGAACGAGATGGAAGATGGGAGAAGACGGGAGGCCGAATTGGTAGCAACGACGGGAGGGCACCATAAGGAATGTTGATGGCGTGTCGGCATAGCCATGGTCTGTGCACAGAGGGCGTTGTTGATGTGCGTGATAATGACAATAGTGAGGAGCGGGACAACAAGGCCCAATTGGGCACGTTAGCCGAAAGGAGGGTGCGCTAAGGGACAGCTACGGCATAGCAGCACAACCATGGCCCGTGCGCAGGGCAGCCCGACGACGACGACAGTGGGGGGCGGGACAAGGGGCGTGGGAGAGGTTTAAGCTGAGTTAGGACTACTTACAGGCGAGGGGGAAAAGACCACCAGGATGACAAAGAACAATATTGCCATTAATGGTTGGTATGGTCCGTGCACCCTGTAGCGCAGTAGAGGGAGAGCTAAGGTACAGTTAGCTAGCATTTGCAGCAGGATTTATTGCTGGGGTTGGGCAAACTGATCATTGAAGCCAGAAAAAGCATGGCAACATAATTCGGAGGCAAGCCTAATAAGGCTTCTTTTTCGGGCAGGTCAGGTGGTGAATCAATACCCTGTCACACTTATGTCACACTTTGTCACCCTTCCTCATCGCGCATATCCATAATAAGACATAAGAGTCCGGTGGGTCCCGACGTTATGCATTATGAGCATATCAACTGTAGTGTGGCTAGGGCTCAGCATAGTACAAAATATATTTTGATTAATTACGGATATGATACGGATTCGGTGTACTCAAACTCTGGCCAATACTCAATATTAATTATGATTATGATATGGTTACAATATATTATGCACCTTGTAATAAATCATAATAATGGCGTGGGTACCACTGTACAGTTCATCAACCCCAGTGAGAAATGGTAATATGTGGAGGTGCGTCACGCTATGTGAACGTAGTCTATAGTTTTTGGTGTACCTACATATCAAACGATCACTATCATGTCTTTTGCTCGCATGTCAACATATGTTGAGGTACTCCAGTATATGTCCATAGCACTCATTTGTTTTCATATTATATCAAACCCGCTCGTTCACGATGCTATTAAACCATGGTATTCTATGAAATGCTATGGGAGGCAGGAACCTGCCATCCCACCCACCTGCCCCCCTGCCGCATACATATGCATACAACCACATACCTGCCCCGACCCACCCATACGCTGATCCTATAAGTACATCGCTAAGGTGGCGATCTTTGCCACTACTTCTGCCGTTCCGTTCGTCCAAGTACCGTCCGTAATCTAAGAATTATTCATCAGCGTATGTTCTCGCGACAGCCAAATGCCGCACCAGTTTTGTCGCATCGTCTTTATACTGCTGTGGAGGAAGGGCATTCAGAACTGGAAGAGCCGTCGCAAACTTTGAAAAACGTACTGCCTTTGCTTGTGCAGATAGTGAATCGTAATATGTTCCGAATTCTTCTCGTGTTCCTGTGGGTCGTACTTGTTTCAACCATCGATGTGCACAAAGCGAGCTGTAATAAACAATAAGTAGGAGAGGATCATAACAAGGCTTACTGCGTCCTTACCATCCCGTCTTTCCCGAAGGAGGTCGCCAGACTCCTTTCTTTGTTGTTGAGGTTTGCATGCTGACCCCGTCCGTTGTAGTCGTCTTTTCCAAAGGCTCCAAGCTGGAACTAGCGCTTCCCATTGCACCTGTATCAAGAATCATAGACCGTGACTAATAAAACTTGAACTTCACTTATGATGTTTTGGGGGAATACTACAGACGTCCTTGATACCGTCAGCTTGTTCCCCAGCAAGTGATGCGGTTACGGGGGGGGCTGGGTTCTTGTCAACGTCTAACGGAGTGTTCTCATGAGCTTTAGCGGTGGGCAAGAGTGGTAATCGGCGGTCGACGTTTGACCTATCCAATAGCTTGAGATGTTAGCTATATGTTGGTTAGAATGACCGAGGACTCACAGGGGATTCTTCACGCGAATGACTAGCCTCGTCTTTCCTTTGGTTTCGTACGACATAAAAGTGTTTGTGTCCAATGGGAGTGTTGACGCTGCAGATGTGTTCAACTCATCTGACGATGAAGCGACAGACCTTGTACTCATCCCGATGCATTGTGAGACATTTGACTCGGAACCTAGTGGACTCGGAATACTTGAAGCCGACTCTGACCACAGGACATCTTCCGAGTCCGGTGGTGAAAGGCTATTGGTAGATAGGCTTGGCTCCGTTGCATCACCAGAGGGTGGACTCGCGTGACTGGCTACTGTCGCTGTACTCGGATGACCTCAGAAAGTAAATTCGATGAGCCCAGCTCTATCAGCAAGTGCTATAGACGCACCTTGGTTCTCCCTTGTACACCCCAGTGTACTGGCCTGCTCTCCAGTCTTGATTCGTTTTGCAGGGGGTTCGGTTGCATTCGTGTCTGCGTTGTTGGTGACGTCGTTCGTATTCATGTCTACGTTGTTGGTGATGTTGTTCGTATCCGATTCTGCCTTCACTTTTCGCTTTCCCATGAGAGTAGACTTTTCGTCGGACTTGTTGGTAAACCAAGTTTGCTTGTATGACGCGTAGTGCTGTTTAGCGAGCCTGTCGACCTTCCACGTGTCGTCACAAAGATTCAGCTCTGGAAACGACTTGATGATTTTGGTGCGAAACGTCTTCTTGACAACAAGGGACATTGACTTCCATGTCACGTTTGCATCGATGAGATTGCATTTACGTAGTTCGTGCCAGACGTCGCGCATGTTTGAGAGAATGCTTGTGACTCTTGCTTCGGAGAGTGGGTGACCTTTGTCGTCCTCCAGGAATGAATGACTTGATGTCGAGGCTTGACCTGTGTCGGAGGCCTTCCAGTTGTTCCACTTCTTCTCTGTCCAGAAACGAACCAGAGGGTAGGTATCTGATTTCAGCTGGGGAATTGCTGCGGGGTTCATGAAGCAGTCGGACTGGACTGGTGCCTGCAAGGTAAGGTCAATGGACGAGGATACCTCGTTCGGCGATCTTGACCGATTCAGTTGTGCAACAAGTAAGGCGTATGATTTTCTGTGGATGGAAGACGTCGATCAGCACACGTTTAGTATACTTACTCTTACTCAATGGTAGTGCGGGCAGATTCAATAGTAGCGTTTTCAATCTTCAACTTCATGATTATCTCTTCAAGTGCTTCAATGCGCTGAGTACACTGTACATGCTTATATGCGGGTCAGAAACCATTCTAGACACATAAACATGCTACTTGCCTGATTAATATGAAAATTTGTAGGGTGGTTCATAGGCCAATTCGTTGTCGTAGCGTGGGAGGCCGCGATCGATAGATCGTGTGTTTGATTGAGTTGCCCTCATCTGGTGATGTATTAGAAAGGGGATAACAGTAATTACTATGAGAGAAAAGCACCTCCGGGGGGAGGACGACGCCTAGCTGGTGGTATATCGGCCTCATCAGCATCATCGGTAGCTGGTCGTCTTGAACCTCGGTCTTGGGTGCCGTTTGAGGTAGCGCTAATACCCTGTATGAAAGCACAAAACTGTTCAGAGCGTCTCCCAAGCCGTATCGCTTCCTTCTCATCCTCGCCTGCCTCACGGAGATGTCGTCGCCAAGTTTGGAGTGTATTCAAGGGTCTACGAATGCCTTTGCAATATCGACGACAAACGCACCAGTATAGCATTGGTTCTGACATGGTGGTGGACAAGGACAGATTGTTTCGGGGACGCAAGCGACAGGATCAAGCAGTTGGATTAACGTGCGGTACTTGCTATGCGTAGCTATGTTGGGCGAGCTGGCAGAGCGGGCCTATGTTGACGGTAGTTTGGCATAGTTTCCCATTTCGTACATAGCACAAAATAGCTACACCTTGCTAGGCATATTACGATTTCTCACTGGGCCGGAGGGTCCAGTTGAGGTAGACAGTTTCGAACAGGGGCAGGCGTGTCCAAAGGCGGATGGGCGGTCGTTGTTTGGGGGTGGGGAGATGCAGCCGCTGCCTAGGATTAGGCGCGGGGGCGGCTCTACAACACAGCAACCTGGACATCGCCAGAGTTGTTTCATTTTCAGATGACGCAGCTGGTAAGGACGTGTTCAAGCGACTCTGTGGTTTCAGGGCAGTTCGGGCAACGTGTACGGTGGTTGGTTTTGAGACCCGAATTCTCCTGCACGCAGGGATCCATTCATCGCCTATCAGAAAGTTTGAATGAGTCGTCGGTTGTCCGGGTGGCGGATTCGCGCTCAGATGGTTTCAGGTTTCTAGGTAGCCTGCGAAGCCTTGAGGCCTTGGACCGCGT
>JBBPKT010000843.1:0-13081 GCA_038089395.1 Pulveroboletus frians
AGAACCTTCGGCAAGTTTGGATACCCGGCGCTGACGGGTACTACACTGAAGCGTGGGTGGAGGACCCACCAGCCAATCAACCTCCTGCACTACAAGCGCAAACGGCCGTCCGGTCGGCTACGACAAGCCGACAAGAGTACATGTCAGACGAGGCCTGTGCATACTGGGCCGACGTCTTCGAATCAGAAGCCAAGGCGAAAGTGTCCGAGGCTTTAAAAGGAAGCCGCTGACCGGGAGTAGGGTACCGGTTGGCAATAGTTTATTCGCTGCAAGGTTAAAAGCAGAAAAACAAAACAAAAAACTAGAAAATCTCTTAAACATAAAAAAATTAGTTACCGCACATTTGGACCCCTCGATTAGGGACGATAGTGACAGTTTAGCTAGATCTGGTTTCGAGCCGATGGATTCGGCCGAATGTAGTACCACCCCTGTAAGTCCTACGGACATCCTCGGGCACGCTGGTAGGAAAGCAGTAGGCGTAGACGACTCATTGACCGTGCTCAAGGGTGAACTGATTAGCCCCGTAGCTGGCACTGAGCCTGTAGCCAAGCTTTCCAAGTGCACCGACGAGGATTTTCCTATCTGTACGATTAGCCAGGTTCTGATTAATTTAAAGAATTCTCCACTGTCCGCCAGGGGGTCTCGAAAGAGCTCGGCACTGGACTTAAAAAATAGTGTGCTTAATTCCCTATTTAAGAAAACAGTATTCCCATCGGTATTTATTAACAAAATCCCTACAGAAAATACCTTGAAAAACCCTGAAGAGTTTTCCGTTTCGGTCAATGTACGATATCAATCAGAAAAAGAAGAAAAACAAGTTACAATACCCGCGCTCCTCGATTCGGGAGCAGTCAACACTTTTGTAGACCGAAAATGGTGCGCCAAGCATGAAATAGATCTCATCCCTCTCGATGAGGAAATCAACGTGTACAACGCAGACGGTCAAGTCGGATCTCTTGGGAAGATCTCGCATAAAGCCGAACTCATGGCCTCAATCAACGGTCATCACGAGAAAATACATGCGTTTGTAATCGGGCTGGGAACTCACCCGATGATTATAGGCTACGACTGGCTCTCACGCCACAACCCCGAGATCGACTGGGTCGATAAGAAACTAGAATTCACTAGGTGTACCGACGAATGCAATGCATACGCATGGGCGCTTATCAGAAGTATTGAGCCTGGACTCAAGGAAAAGGTTCCTGAAGTCTATCATGACTTCCTTGATGTGTTCTCCGAACAGGAATCTAATCGCTTACCCCTACGCAAGCCGTGGGATCACGCTATAGATCTCAAGCCGGACTTCCAGCTGAAGAAAGGTCAAGTCATTCCCCTTTCGGACACTGAGCTCGAAGAAGTCCGCGGATTTATTGATAAAGAAGTCAAAAAAGGGTATCTCCGCCCATCGAAGTCTCCCCAAACTTCGCCGGTTTTCTTCATTCCGAAGAAGGATGGAAAGAAATGGCTTGTTATGGACTATCGCTATGTAAATGAGGGTACCGTCAAGAACGCTTACCCTCTACCCCTCATTTCACAGCTAGTGGATCGGCTCAAGGGTGCTGATATGTTCACCGCAATGGATTTGCGCTGGGGCTACAACAACGTTCACATCAAGGAGGGCGACGAATGGAAGGCAGCGTTTGTAACGCCTATTGGGGCCTACGAGCCAATGGTGATGTATTTTGGGCTTACTAATTCCCCGCCCACGTTCCAGAACATGATGAACGACATATTCGCCGACCAATACGCCTTCCTAATTATTTATATGGACGACATGATGATCTTCACGAAGGGCAAAACAAAAGAACAGCACGAAGCCCTTGTCAAAGAAGTCCTCCAGCGACTCCGTGAAAACGATCTATTTATCAAACCAGAAAAATGCTCCTTCAGTGCCGACAAGGTAGAATTCCTTGGCATGAACGTCTCGAAACATGGCGTCGAGATGCAAAGCAAGAAAACCCAGGCCATCACCGACTGGCCCGAACCAACTCGCTTGAAGCAAGTACAGGCCTTTCTCGGCCTTTGTAATTATTATAGGAAATTCATCACCGGTTTCGCTGATATCGCTAGGCCATTGAATGACCTAACCAAGAAAGACACCCCCTTCAGGTGGGGTCAAGAAGAAAAACGGGCGTTTGAAGCCCTTAAAAGAAAATTTACAGAAGCTCCACTCCTCACTTATCCAGATTCCACACGTGGCATGCGGTTAGAAACCGACGCCTCGGATATAGCAACGGGAGCTGTCCTCTGGCAGGAATGCGAAGACTCGGAGTGGCGACCCTGTGCCTTTCTCTCGCATAGCTTCAATTCCGCCAAGTGGAATTATCCTATTTACGACAAAGAACTGCTCGCAGTCATCCGCACCCTGGAAGAATGGCATCATTATCTCATCGGACGAGAAGGTTTCAAAGTCTGGACAGACCACCGAAATCTAGAATACTGGAAGAAGCCGCAGACCTTATCCGGCCGACAAGCACGCTGGCACACGCTTCTTCAAGAATTCAATCTTATGTTCATATATCGGCCCGGATCAACCAACAGGGCCGACGCCTTATCCCGCCGTCCAGATCACGGCGATGCTGTTACGGACCTTAATAAAGACGTTATTATGTTACCTGAAAAACTATTCATATCAGGAGTTACCTTAGAATCGCTGTTCCACATTAATCTATGAAAAGAATCAGAAAAAATACAAAATGAAAAAATTAATCATTTTACTTATGATACCATTTCTTCTCTTTTCATTAATGAAGACTCCGATCGCATTTTCGTACCCGAGTCACTCCGTTTAGATCTCCTTAAATTATCCCACGATGATCCGGTATCAGGTCATGCGGGCATGTACCGCACGTACGATAGAATCCGATGCGCGTTCTCCTGGCTGGGAATGCACAAAGACGTCACAAATTACATAAATCACTGCTACACGTGCGCCCTCACGAAGGGATCGCAAACAGCACCAAAGCAGTCTATTCAACCCCTCCCCGTGTCCAAGCGACCTTGGGAGGATTTATCTGTAGATTTCGTCACCGGACTTCTGGAAAGTCGTGGCTTTGATGCCATTTGTGTTATCGTTGATCGATTTAGCAAAGAAGTTGTTTATGAACCATGTAAAAAGGCAACATCCTTGATGGACCTCGCCAAAATATTCAGGGACGCCGTATGGTGTATTCACGGCCTCCCCTCCACTATTGTATCGGACCAGGGTCCGCAGTTTGTCTCCGAGTTCACAACCGAGTTGTGCAATCTCCTTGGGATCTCCCAGAAGATCTCCACTGCGTATCATCCCCAGACGGATGGACAAACTGAATGTATCAATCGGGAAATGATACAATATCTCTGCACGTACGTCGCAAAGAGACAGGAGGATTGGGCCGACTGGATCAAGATTGCCCAATTCCATCATAACTCCTCCCTATCTTCTTCTCACGGATCGATTCCGTTTGAGATCATGCGGAACTATTTCCCTCGCCTCGGGTTTGAAGGGTCATCATCATCCCTGGCTGGTACATTCGCGCACTCTGCCGGCAAGTCCCACACAGAAGTCCAAGAAGCTCTGGAAGCTTCCCGTCAGAAAATGATCGAGCGCACGGACGAAGAAGATCCCACTCCATATCAGATTGGAGATAAGGTTTGGCTCAGTACGGAAAACTTGAAGTTACCATATGTCGCCAAGAAGCTCACCCAACGCTGGATCGGACCCTACGACGTTATTCAGTCGATGCCTAATGCAGTTGAACTGCGTCTCCCGAAGAATGCGCACTTCCACCCGGTCGTCAATACCTCCCGGGTTAAACCATATCGTGCTCCCCTTGATGGGCAGCCGATCTCCCGCCCAGATGCAGTCGAGGTCAACGAAGATGGTCACGAAGAATACGAGGTCGATCACATCGTGGGTTCGTGCCTTCGTCGTGGGAAATTGGAGTATCGTGTCCGCTGGAAAGGATACGTTGACACAGACGACACGTGGGAACCTGCCGCCAATCTGCAAAATGCCCCTGATGCTGTGGATTCCTTCCATCACTCCAACCCCTCAGCCCCATGCCCGCTTCGCGGCCTCTCCTTAGCCACCTTCAACTCCCTGTTCGCTGACTATGGGCCCCCCAGTGGGGCTCCCAACCAACCGACTCATCTGGAATACGAGTCCTAGGAGGGGGGTAGTGTTATATTGTATATGCTGACCTAATTATTTTTCACTTTCTCTTCACTCATTCACCAGTCACGTGACTAGATCACATGACACGGCCTAGACCATGACATCATATGACATCATAACACGTGGTCACCTCACTCTTTTAATTACCATCACTACGCTTCTATTTCACAGAACTCTCCCACACCCGTGGGATATCACTTACCATATGTAGTATACAGTCACACCTTATCTATAGCACAGCTTGGTCTGTGTGCGTTCCGCTGCAATATATAAAGGGTGCGTCCTCAGCTGGTATCCCCAGCTTTGGCCACTTGTTCCTTGGGTTAAAACCTTGGACAATAAGTGTACTCCTTCGCTCTCATCTCTTCTTGCGAGGCTTTACGGCAAGCCTTTAGTTGCTCGGCTTCGGTGTTCTTGCGTCCGCATAACAAGAAGAAGAATACGAAGAAAAGATCCTATGCCACAGGGGAACCCCAACCCATTGACAATTCCTGATTAGGTGGAAGGGCTACACAGCTGACAAAGATTCTTGGCAAGCAGAATCAGATCTGACTAATGCCAAAGCCATCCTCAATGCTTATAAACACCTTCACCCCAAGGTTTTTCCCCAGTCTCACTCTGCTACCTCAATTAAAACCCTCTGTATCATGTCCACCAACCCAACCTCCTCTCATCCCCATGTCACCTCTCCCCTTGTCCCTGCAGGAACTCTCACCTGACAACTTAGCCAGAGCCCTCTGGCTGATGATCAGTGGATGGCATCATCTCTGCCCTCTGATATGGGCATTGAGTTTTCTATTCCAATACTTCTCCCACCTGATGCTGCTGTTGATGCCTTCTCCAGTAGCCTATCCATCATGTCTTCCATGACTCTATCCTCCCCACCTGGCTCTACCTCCTCTGATGACTCTTACTTTGTCACTCTGACTGAGATCTCTCGCCCATGTCCTGACATCTCCTGCCCTCAACCCAATCAAGGGGACTGTATTATCTCCTTTAGCTGGGGAGACCCCACCAGACACATAGCCCTAGACCATGACAATGGGGAGACCTCCCCCATAGAGCCCAATCTCCTGTTTCATGCTCATCGGTTCCAGAAGGGATATCCTGACAAAGAATATCACACCATCCTCTGCGCCCATCTGACTAATTCCCACCTTGCCATGCCCATTGACCACTTCCTCCAGCCCAGATCACCACTCCTCTTCCTCACCCAAGCATACTGACAGCTAGCACATATCCCTGCCATCATACAGAACCTCCACCTCCCCAAGTATACCATGCAAAGGACAGCCCTCCTTTCCATCCAGGACCTTGGAATGGCTACCTTGGGGGGTCTTGCTTACCAACTGGATTTAGGAGATTGGCTGGAAGAATTAGACGGATATATGGCCAATGTGGCCTACTCCTCTCTCCATGCCCACTGAGAAGATCAAGGGGAGTACGTACCCTTCACTCTGTGTAGTTGAGCCCAGATGGACCCCAATGAAGTCACAGCCACCAGTCCCAATGGGAGGAGCCTGTGGGAGGAGGTCGAGTTCTGGCAGGGACATATCTTTCCATTTCCATGAGATCATCCCCTCTATAAAGAAACCTGCCACAAATGCCACTGCCTCAGGCATTGGAGGGTCGACTGCCTCCTCTATGTGTGCCCCACTTGTAAGGTCAGAAAACCAGGGCACCCACAGTACCTTTGTCCCAGTCAGGTCACCTATTGGTCACCCCTGCTGTCTTCATCTTCATCTTCTTCCTCCTCCCACTCCCGTCGTTCTCCCCACCCTTCGACCCCACCCTCAGCTCACAATCCCCACAACCGCCCACATTGCCCTAGATATACACAGTGTCCTATCCCAGTTCCTGCACCTCATGTGCCTTCTCCCGAGTCAGCAGACATCAAGGATGTCATTGATGAAGTTGGGTGGAGCAACATCATAGGCTTCCCTGGTCCCTCATACAGTGATCTCTAGTATTCATCATGGACTCAACACCCTGAACCGGGGGTAATGTTACAATTTATGTTTATGCCTACATCTTTTCTCCTGTCTTTGGACTTATCTCTCCTCACTTAGCTCTAGTTACGCTAAGCTTGTAGTTCCTCCCACCACATGCTTGCTTATTCTCCTCTTTTCCAGAAGGTTCCCTACTTACTCATTGAGTTTCTTCTGCCATTGGCTCACTGACTCAATGATCAGTCAGCCGTTATTCTTTCATGTTCTTCTAGTTTCTATACGATTACTCAGCATCCCTGTGCCCTCATATATAAACTCCCAAGTAGCACCCATGTCCTTCAGCTTAGACCTACTTGGCTTACCTAATCCTATCCTCCTTTTCATGTGTCTTCACTCTACACCTGAGTGAGCGCTTTAGCTCTTGCCTGCATCCCATCCCGATTACAAGGAATAAGTCCTTGGCCCACCCGCATCACTGGGAAGTCTACCATCTGGCACCACCAGGATGAATCTTTGACCTTGCCATCTGCAAGGTACCCCCTTGTCTCAGTTTCCTAGGACCTTCGCCAAGTTCACCCTCGACCCTTTGGGATCAAGCATAACAGTGCTGATGTTGGTTATGGTTCAAATAATGCAATTAGGTCCTCCAATCATGTGAGAGACTAGAGTAGAGGTATGCTACCATAGGTGTGGGAAATAATGCTGTCCATATATAGTAATTTAATGAATGTAGGGACATATGGTAGTCAAGAAAGAGAAATATACTATCTGCAGGTCACTCTCCAATAGAGGCCCTAAACTATGGCATTCATTTTGCACAAAAATTCAACAGTGCACTGAAGTAAACCTGGGCACACACTATCTTCCAAGCAGACTCAGGTAAAACTATCTCCAGAGACCCTGATATGTTTCTTGCATCTTTAATTCCAATACCTCTAATATTCTGCAAAATATCCCCATAGCAGAGGGCATCTGAGTGTGAACAAATGGGGCACCAGCTTGAATAATGGACCATTGGGTCCTCCAGTTCATTGGACAATAGACCAGAAGAGAGAAAAGGTGCATACCAGGCAACATGGGAAATAGCAATGTCCAAATATAGTAATGAGGGTATGTTGGACAGTGGTAAAGAGAATGAAAATATACTATCTCCAACACTGAGTGTAGGTTCAGTGTCACTGAATATTTACAAAGAATAAAGAAGCATTTTATATTTGCCTCATCCAGAGAGGAGACCAACCACTAGATAGGATCTTTCTTCTTTCCCTACTATGGTCCAACCCTACACTCACTACATTACCATATATGGATATCCCACATTGTATGATACTGTCTCTCTGTCTTTTATCTGACCGATGAGGTGAGTATGCCATACAAAATGAATGCCATACAGGACCCTCATAAGTACATGTACACATCACACAATTGTCCATATGCAGTATCCTGAATTCATTTGTCCGTGTCTGTCCACAGGTTGTGGAAATTTTTGGCAGTGACCGGTGTCATTGTCATTGTTGTCCCTGTGCCCGATTTAGTGGCAAAATGTGGTGCGATGCTCCCGCATTCCATAGTGTAGATAAGCTGTGGCAATGCCTACTACTACCCATTTCGTCGACTCAGGGAGCTCTCGTGAAGCTCAAGCGACAGTTTTACAGGCTAACCAAACGGGACACCATTATGGTGCCAAAATGGCTCGCCTAAACTGTAGATGGATGTACTAAGTCCGATTCCAGACAAGTCGGCTAAAGCAAAAACCGAGTAGTTTCCGAACCGAGTAGTTTCCGTGATACTGACTGGCTGATTTCAATCCCCTTTTGCTGAGACGCCACCCCACATGAGCCATCAATTGCCTTGTGCTGACTTTCGTAACTACGTACGTATAATCCTGCGTTCGGGATTTTATACATATACATTCTCCTTGGGGTGTCAACACCAGCCGTCTTATTCCTCTCCGTTCGTCACTTCGTGTCCCTACCCGTTACAAGCCTTCACACCTGCAAATACAAAAGTCTAGCAAAGTTGTTACAGGTAGGTTGTTGCTCTGTCGAGTATCCTGCTCACCCGTGATACGCATTCCCTTTTCTTCAGACGGAGAGTGCAATCAACGCACTTTCGGTGATCCGTCCTTAGTGGTGACTACGATGGCAGACGCCCACACCCCATTGATGCCTGCTTGGGTATTATTAGATACTACTCCAACCCAAGGACGTACCTTCCAACGTCCTCTGGGCACACTCGAACTTGCTTTCTTCTTGGAAGGCCTCTTCAATGGAAGCACAGACAGCATCCAGCACTTCGAGCTCCGTCTCCCAGGCGGTTCGCAAGATGCACACTTGTTTTCGGCGATCAATATCACGAAGGCGTGGGAATCTACCAAGAGGCGTTACCCGCTCATGGGAGCCACTGTACGGGATACTGGCGCCCCCCTCCATCCCCGGGAAGTTACGTCCTCGAAGGCGGACGGCGGTGATAGCAATGGCAACGGCGACGGTAATATGGATCCCACAAAGTTCATGTCAGAACCACACTTTGTGGTCCGGGAACACGACCTCTCCGTCCTTCGTCCATGCGAGATTGTCTTTGGAGAGGTGGCCAGCGCAGAGGAAGCACAGCGGCAGGTAGCCGCGATTTTGAATGGTCCGCGCCCGCTTTCGCATGAGTTGCTGGCACAGTTGTATGTCTTTCACGAGATGGACAGACCTGACGTCCTCCACCTGGTATCTTTGTTGGCGCATTGCATAATGGACAGGATATCAGTCGAAACGGTCATGCGAGGTTTCTTGGATACCCTCGCGAGGGGTCCGGACTCGGAGCCTGCTCACGTTCCGTTAGAGGACAGGTTAGCAATGGTGAATTCCTCAACGGGTCTTGTTCCTGCCCACCTACGCTCACTTAATTTGGCGAGACGACGGTGGCGAAGGGCAATCGCGCTCGTAATACTTTCACTGAAATTCGCTGAAATGCCGGTAGGCAGATTTATCTATTCATTTCTCGCACGAGTTTTGATAGGTCCCTGGTTCGTTAATGTAGGGCGGTCATACCCTTCCATGTCGTTTCACGCGCTCGACGTCGCGCATTGCTGCATGTTCCGGTCATATCTTCACCTCCCTCACTCAAACTCAAAGCGCTGCTGTTTTGGCTAATTGTCGTGTACACGAAATCTCCTTCGGAAGTGCGTACCTCGCACTCGGACAAGTGGCCATGACTCGAGTGCTCTACCGACGGTACCTGCGAGGGGAGATTTCCGAAGAAGAATGGGAGTATCGAAAGAGACAACCATATCTCATCGCTGGCCCTGTGAATACACGTCCATATTTGGACAAGGAATGGTTTGACAAGGGTGGTGGAGGCGAGGTTATGCTATCTATCGCTCCTCTGCTTTACCGGCTCCCGTTCATGACACTGGGTAGAATGACAGAGGGACGGCGGGATAGGGAATACGGTGGTGAAAGCGAATTATTAGATGGCGCACCTACGTTCTCGGACCTCCTCACATTTGATCGATTCTTGCATCGGGCTAGGTTGGCCGGGAAGCGAACAAGGGCATTCTTCGGCCATCCATTGTGTTTCGAGATCATGCATGTGATGGGGTTGCAGATGGTTATGCGAGCACGGCTCGCTTTGCAGTTGATGAAACACATCGAGACAGGCAATGGCCATGACATTCAGGGGAACGAGGATGAGGACGAGGTTCTGTCTGTCATGGACATCCCGATGGTTTGGGCTCATACTGGAACCAGTCTCGGTAACGTGTGTCTTCCATTCCTCTCTTCGATTACCTATCCTGACCTCTATTATACTGCCAGACAGATTTGGTATCCCCGTCTGAATACCCGTTACCGCCCTCCCACCCGCTCTCACCTTACTCCTCCCATCCACATCCGTCTAAAGCAGGCTATGTCATCCCATCAACGTCACTCTCGCCATCCGTATCTGTTGAGGCCGCTATGGTTCCAAAAATCGTGGTAGAGTCCGCTAGGATGCTCCTGCACGTGCGTCCCGAGCAACTTTACCTCAGCGCGTCTGGTTCACGTGGGCAACTGAGCATGTTTGCCTACTACGACAGCAATGTGTTCGAGGAAGAGGTCGTAAAGGAGTGGGTGGACGAAGTCAAACAGGCGGTGTTGTGGTACCTCGGCCGGTCGCATTCTCGGCCGCATCACGCCCAACAGAGTCGCGGTGATCCAGGGTGTGATCAACAGGCTCGAGCTGATTACAGAGGGGCCGATGGACGAGCTCGTTTGTAAGGGACGCGCGACAGACGTACGTTATTACTCACCCGAGATTTCGAGTTTCGTTCCCACGATCTGTCCAAAGCCACCCTCGGTACCACTTTTCAAGAGCTCCCGCACACCTCCTACAGACGCATTCCTGGGAATGGGCCCGAAAGACCATGAGAACCTGAAAAAGTGCTGCCAAGGGTGACCCTGATGTGTAAATGTACTCACTGTACCTAGATATGTTACGCTCCAGGCACGGTTACAATATGTTCATCCTGGTCTGTCATGGTGTCGGGGATATACCTTATGCTCTACGTCTCACACAAGCACTCCCATATGGGTTATCCAGATCATGGGACACTCTTACGGTAACCTATGATGGCTAAAAAATATGAAAGCCACGTCAAAATTTGTTTTTTTTGGTTTGTCCACCCTCTCTCGTTCTTTTTGTCCCTCGCTCTGTCCTTGCTCGTGACAAGCCTTCACAGCTACCAGCCAAAAGTCTGGAAAATCTGTCACAGGTGAGTTGTGTTTTTTGTGCGGTACCCAGCTCCCCCTTGCTACGCCTCCCTTTTTTCTGCAGACAGAGGGTGCAGCCCACGTCGTTTTGGTGATCTCCGTCCTTGGTGATGACTGCGGTGGTAGACGCCCACACCCCATTGATGTCTGGTTGGACGTTGTTAGACGCTCCTCCAATCCAAGGACGTACCTTCCAGCGTCCTCTGGGCGCACTCGAAATTGCTTTCTTCTTGGAAGGCCTCTTCAATGGGAACACAGACAGCATCCAGCACTTCGAGCTTCGTCTCCCAGGCGGTTCGCAAGATGTACACTTGTTTTCGGTGGCAAATATCACGAGGGCGTGGGTATCTACCAAGAGACGTTACCCGCTAGTGGGAGCCACCGTACGGGATCCTAGCGCATCCCTCCGTCTCAGGGGTGCTGCAACCTCGAACTCCGAGGGTAGTGACGGCAACGGCAACGGCGACAGTGATACAGATCGCACAAAAATCATGTCAGAGCCACACTTCGTCGTCTGGGAACACGATCTCTCTGCCCTTCGTCCATGCGAGATCGTCTTTGGAGAGGTGGCTAGCGCAAAGGAAGCCCGGCGGCGGGTGGCTGCAATTTTGAATGGTCCGCGTCCGCTTTCGCCTGAACTGCTGTCACGGTTGTATATCTTTCACGAGACTGACAGAGCCGACGCCCTCCACCTGGCACCACTGTTGGCGCATTGCGTTATAGATAGGTTAGCAATCGACACACTCATGCGATGTTTCTTAGATACCCTCGCAAGGGGTAGACTTTTGGACTCGGAACCTGCTCACATTCCGCTAGAGGACAGGTTAGCAATGGTAAAATCTTCGATAGACCTCGTCCCCATCCGTCTACGCTCAATCAATCCGGCAAGACGACGGTGGCGAAGGACGGTCGCGCTCGTAATACTTTTATTGAGATTCGCTATGCAGGTGAGTAGTTTTATTTTTTTATTATGGAGGGTTCCTCGCTCGATGGAAGCATCGACGGCTCAGCCGTTCATTGATGTAGGGCGGTCATACCCTTCCATGTCGTCTCACGCGCTCGACACCGCGCATTGCTGCATGTTCTGGTCACATCTTTACCTCCCTCACACACACCCAAAGTGCTACCGTATTTGCCAACTGTCGTGTGCATAAAATCTCCTTCGGAAGTGCGTACCTCGCACTCGGACAAGTGGCCATGACCCGAGTGCTCTACCGACGGTACCTGCGAGGGGAGATTTCCGAAGAAGAATGGACGTATCGAAAGAGACAACCATATATCATTGCTGGCCCTGTGAATACACGTCCATATTTGGACAAGGAGTGGTTCGACAGGGGCGGTGGAGGCGAGGTTATGCTATCCATCAGTCTTCTGTTTTACCGGCTCCCGTTCATGACGCTGGGCAGAATGGGGGAACGATGGCAGGATGGGGAACATGGTGGCGAAGGTGGTTTATCAGATGGTGCACCTGAGTTCTCGGACCTCCTCACATTTGACCGGTTCTTGCATCGGGCTGGGTTAATCGAGAAGCAAACAAGAGCATTCTTCAGCCATCCGTTGTATTTCGAGATGATACACGCAATGAGTGCGCAGATGGCTCTGCAAGCACGGCTTAGTGCCCTGCAGTGGATGGAACTCACCGAGACTGGCAGCGACCATGGCATGCACGGGAACAAGGATAAGTACGAGATGTCGATCCTGAGCACATCAAAGATGGTTCGGGCTCATGGAGGGACTAGTATCGGCAATGTGCGTCTTCTATTCCTACCTCCAATGACCCGTCTCACCTCTATGATATCGCCAGACAGATTTGACATCCCCGTCTGAATACCCGTTACCGCCCTCCCACCCGCTCTCACCCTACTCTACCTCTCCACATCCCGTCAAAGCAGGTTATGTCACCCCTCCACCAGCTTCGCCCTCGCCCTCTGCATCTGTTGAGGCGGCTGCGACCCCAACAATCGTGGTAGACTATACTAGGACACTCCTTCACATACAGTACCTCAAAAAAGTAATGCACAGGATGACATAATCACGCACTCGACCTGCTCCTCGTCGTCAACCGCACGGAATCCTGAGATAAGGGACTCGTTAGAGAGCCAGAACCCTGTAGAATGTAATATAGTAGTATATATACATAGAATAACACTATAGGAAACAGAATAGTACTAGATCTTGACAAGATACTGTGCAATTCATTTTTCCACACACATGGACTTGAAATGGTCAGATTATAT
>JBBPKT010000845.1:0-13074 GCA_038089395.1 Pulveroboletus frians
TCTACCGATTATCTTCCCTACTACGATCCCATCAAAATACTGTCATCGCGCTATTGCTACCTTCACGAAGCGCGTCACAGGAATGTTACCCCCAACGAAGCCACCGAGCTCCTCAGACGTGGCCGCTTCAGCTTCACACCACGTGCCCGGCAGTCCTGTGAACCAGGATGTCACTAGTGGTGCACCTATCCAGCAAGCATCCCCCGACCCCGTAGGCGAGTTACCTAGTCCCATGGATGTTTCCCAGAGCTCTCCCAACACTCCGGTACCCATGCCGGGTTCGTCTAACTTGCGTCCATCATTCTCTTGGCCATTCCAGACAAAATCAGTACGCGCATCGCTGCCAAAATCTACTTCAGAACGCCAGTTTAGACGTGAAAGTACACTGTTGCGCTCCCAGGACAGCCGAAATGTGGGCGGTCTTGGTAAACTGCGGAAACGCATGCCAATAATAGCCACGACTGAGGTACGACATCCTGGAGAAACGAGTGTGTACTATGATGAAGAGGTAGGCGTTATCCCAGAGGTCGTCGCTCATATTGCGCGATGCCTTTCCGTGCATTGCGTGAGGCTGACGTCTTGTGTTTGCATCCTGAATGTTGGCAGGGCCTTCTGTCATGGAAGGGAGGCATGATCCGCGAGAGAGTATCTACTCTGGGCACAATTAGACCTCTGGAACCCGCCGACGAGCTCGACGCTTTACTTGTGCCACCAGCAACCGTCGGAGTTGTCTTGGAGATGGCTGTACGTCGTTACCTTGAAGGGAAAACTCTTTACGACCGAAAATATGCGAAAGTATCGTCGAGGATAGAGAAGGAGCGGAACAAAAGCATAGAACTCGCCAAAAAGGACATTGGCAGAAACATGACCCACTTGCATGCGTTGCAGAATGGCCAGGCATCAGGAAAGCAAAAGGAGACGTCTCAGGCACTCAGAGACGGACTGGAATCGTCGACTGGAGTATGGGGGTGGGCTTGGGCAGATGAACGACCACCACCTAGCAGTATTGTCTCTAGACGCGATACGGGCGAATCCCGCAGACTAGCTCGCGTCGCTGACCAGTCGGTCCCACAAGATGAAGCTCACATGAACGGCAACAGTCTCTGGGCTGTCATGGTGAATTTCCTCACTACCCCAAGAGTACCCCGCCTCCGACAGTGAAAGCTGCTGAGCCACTGTGTTTACTCCTTCAAATTCGTGGGAGGCAATTAGAGAACTACGATCATACATGTGATGCTACCCAACTTTGCATGGCGATTATTCGCCTGTGTTTTCTACGGATTATATACCTGTCATCGATACGGAAGCAACTCATTGGAAACGGATTTTTGGCACCGAGGGCACGTTGTAGCTGCTTTTTGACCCGATTGCAAACGCGTATCTTGACGGCGGATTTCTGAGGTGACTTCTCCGTCCTTCGATCTGATGCCTATAACTTGCTTCTCTAGATATTGACTCGGTGTGCATTGAATACTTTGCCTGCATTTCCATGGCGAAGTCATTCAGGGGCTTATTTGACTTATATGGAACACTGTGAACGTCGTGCTTTATTGTCTTACTCAAATCGACGATGACTCTACTGGAATTCGTCGCTGCCCATCCCCATGGTTTCACAATAAGCACTACGGCCAGGGCACTTCGCGTCTCCATCTTCACGTACATCGCGCATGGAGTAGCGCGAGCTGGCTTGCCGGTTTTTTTGTCTAGGACGTCTTGGCGGTTGGCGGGGAAATCATAAATACGGATGTTCACTACCGGCACGCTGTGACAAGACGTTCCTCACAAAACGGCTGGCTGGTTCAGTCTCTATTTTATGGCTGGGCCTTGTTCTAACCCTCTCGTACCAAGCTCCCTAATATCGAACCACTAATATGACTTCACGAACTCCCATCCGATTGACGCCTCACCGTGGACCACTCGCAACGCCCTCGACCTCGCCAGAGAGCAGCCCTACCTTGCTAATGCCATCCACCGATATTCCTCTTTGCTCTGCGAGCATCAGACAGGCTCTTGATGTCGCTATCATGCAGCACAAGATCTCTACGCTAAGTCCTCCCCCGCGCCATCAATGTCAATCTCGTCTTTTTCGTCGGAGGTGCGAAGTGGCCGAAAGGGAACCATCTGGTCGTGGCACTCACGCTGACCCGCTCAGCTTCATCCTCGAGAGTCTCTTCTACTCGGCTTGTGATCTTTGGAAATCTCTCGGGGGAATTGTGACGTTCTGTCTACTGATTTGGGGACTGCTCGAATGGGTACTTATCCGTTTATTGACACTTGACGTGGCAGCTGAATGCCATCCCCCAGTCCTCGCATACAACCGGACTACATCGGCAACCAAATTTCCCGGTCCCAGCGCTACGATTTCCTCCTCCATCCACCATGAGAACCCTGCGTTGCCACGAGAACCCTTCGCTATGCGAACCAAGAGATCAGCATGTTGCCATCTTGCATTTTCTTTCGGAGCAAATCCAACACGCGAGGGCTCTATCGTCTTTGAGCATCAGCCTCGGTCTGCCTCTTCGTACATTCTTCGAAGCACATCGAACAACGTAAGTCGTTTAGCTCTCTCTTGACAACCAACAGCAATGAAACCGCGATTCCAGAATCCCAAGGGTCATAATCCGACACAACCTCACTGCGCCATCGCATCCCGTCCAGGATGCCGATACGTTGGCGAATCTGACAAAACTTCTCGACTCTTCTCTCCTCGACTTTAGCTCTGGCAGCTTTGTTGGCAGAACCGTATGTCGATTCTGTTGACCCGACGGCCCACGTTTGTTGACACACGCTATAGCTGACTCTTGCTCTGGACGAGTTGGGTGATCTCATATCTGAACCTGTGGCTTTACATGATTCCTCAACGTACGGAGGGCATCAAGATGCACATCTACACGCAATATACTGGCGTACTACCTCAAACCTCCTCCTGGAATACTCTGCAGCACGCCCACGCGTTAGGGGTCTGCTGCAACAACTCCACACCCTTCATCAACGACTGTCTCCGTTGGCTTTGGGCCACTACGCTACTAAAAGTGTCGAGGAAAGGTGGAACATATGGTTGCGGAAAAACGGACTTGGTCATCCTGCTACCTCCATTGAGGATGGGATGCAATCATTTATGGCTGGACTGGAAATAACGCTAGGAAATGCTCACCGGTTAGCCGCTTATCTCGACTGGATCACTGAGCAACTTGTAAGTATCCGTCCGTGTTCCTGGTCGACACAATGATGACCTGAACTTGTAGGCTCAGGCGACCTTGAGGGACGTGTTAGAGATACGGCATAAACCTGATTTCTCGTCATGTATGCTCTCATTGCAAGAGCTGTTCGCTCAGTCAAGACCTTCGATATCGCAGAAGCGCTGTTTCTGTTTTAGCGGCTATGGGGCTACGCCCATCCGACCAGAAAGAGTCGAGATCATGGTTCCAGGTAGCGCAACAGTGCGCGCAGGACGTTAATCATATGGACGTTTATATATATACATCTGCTTGTTGTCCTATGCTTTTTATCGGAGTACACTATTAATGTATGTAGTATGTATACGAGCATCACACTCAGGAATCTATGAAATAGGCTCCTCAGACTCTTACTAGTACATCCCGCCTGAACCGTTCCATATCATGAGCTACCAAAGCTCGTCGGAACGTCAAGGTGGCCTCTGTTGTACATGGCGATCTCTGGTTCTTTACCTATTTTCAGAGGATACCGCACGCCCAAGTAGTTCAGGTCCGGATATACCCGGAATGGCCAACATGTAGACAGATGTCTGTACGCACTCTGGGAAAGAGGATACGTCAAGGTACCTCGGAGGACCATGGCCGTATGGCTGCTCGTTGGTTTGTGAAGGATGCAACGTCAGACCTAGGCGAAACAGTTCTCACCTCCCAGTTGCAGAAATTTGCTGAAACGAGTCCGTATCTCGCTTCAGGAGCTGTTTCATTCATTAACCCTCGGCTCCCATCCATTCATTATCCCTCCAGAACCAACCCCACAAGCACATTGGGCAAGTATCTCCCCCCGGTGCTTCGTATGGGGATTCCTCATACGCTGATCCATAACACCCAGCTGTTACACCGGGTCTATCGGCCGGATCTTTCGTCTGCAGGTTGGTCTGAGCTCCCATGATGAAATTCCGAGGTCCCGAGATGGTACAGAAAGGAACAGGAACGCATTGAAACCGGTGCAAAAATGCTCCGGGTCGGGCCCTCGTCTCGGAGGCGAAGGCTGAGGCGTATTGCGATTGGTACGATTACATAAAAAGCCAGGTCGCCGCGAGCAGTACGGTGTGCGATAAACATAGTCCGAGATCAATATGAGCGGCCTTGGCTAGGGGGACCAGCTCAGTTGGGCTGGGGAGTCGGTGCCGAACAACTAGATCTCGGCCACAAGAATGTTCTCTTGCGTAAAGTTGTCAGTGAAATCAGCGCGCTCTTTGCCAAGAGTATTGTGCCAGTTGCTAGAATCGTCCGAAGTGGATTGGATGTCAGATTCAAGGAATGCAGAAAAACCACACTACGGATTTACAGCGAGTAAGGCGAAACGAGAAATACCCGAACAACCGTTCATCGATCTAATGGCTGGAATCGGGTGTAATATTGTTTCGTTTGTGCTTCAACCATCTCCTGTGTGGATTCTGGAAGGTCTTGGACAAAACGGCCTGGATGCTTCTTCAGCCGCAATGGTCGATCATGAGTCAGAAGTCGATGCAAACCTGGTGATCCCGCAAACGATGCCAAGGCGGGTATCACGGTGTTGGGCGGGACGACGGTGTTGTCTGCAACCTGAGCGCAATCCTTGATGATTGTAAACTTCCCCTGAGTGGTGACCCTGAGAATGAGCTAGGGAGGCGAGCAGGCCTGCAAAAGCTTACGATGATGCAGTTCTTTCCGATGACAACGTGGTTGCCAATCGTTGCAGCTTCAATGACGGAGTTGGCGCCAATATGAACGTGATCTCCTATCTTCATTGGGTAATAGTTAAAATTTCCGCGGTACGTCTTATATGGGGGTCTGTTGGAGGAATATGCGTGTGCTGGCGTACAACGGACGGGAGAGTTGGCAAACCTCATGATGCAGCCGTCCCCAACCAGACAGTATCTTCCCAAGGAGATCACGACTGCATGCCCTGGCCCGGTTCGTCGGAGGTCTCCACGGATAATCGCACCGCTCGATATGATGGTCTTGCCACCAAGAATGATGTTTTGTGGCCCTGCGATAGTCGCTCGTCGAGAAACCTTGTTGCCTGTGTCCTTTCAACGCGTCCAGACGACATTTCGCCTCGTCAAAGAAAAAGAAACGCTCGTTCGTACCGTTTCGATGAACTCGGCTTTCGAGTAGTAGACGGGTGTGTCCATGAGCCGGTGAGACGCGTCTGCCAATGATGGCCGTGTATATACAAGGAAGCCGGCTGGACCCAGCCCACCTCCACCCTCCGATGTCGTTCGTCCGTACGACGTCGACACCTGGCCAAAGCTTATGTCGAAGAATCGTACAGCGCAACTATGGCGCCGTTGACTCTCAATGGAGACATCGGTCATACGCCGGTCATGCAACCTTGCCAGGTTTCCCCACACCGTTCGCGGCTTGTCCGTCCTTCTCTCGACAATTATCCCAATCAATCAGAGTTTCTCAGAACGCCGGCGCACAAACCGGTGCATTAGACACTCGAGAGGATGGCCAAGCTGTACCCTACCATGGGCCCTTGGCACAGACCTTCCGCAGGCTCAAAATATTCTCGCTAGCGTCGCTCGGCCTCACGTTCACCATGGCCCCATTCCTTTTCATCGTCGAATCCTCTCTTCCTATGTCGGCGCGCATATTTTTGACGGTCACTGCCATGTCGACCAGCAGCATCTCTACGGCACTCGTCGGCTGGTGTGGCGCACCATACGTAGTCGACCTCCGTCGCCTCACCGACAATGGAGGCATCGAGGGGGTAGAAATGACGACCCTCACACTGACACTGAAAAAGCTCACTACTCGGGTCTATGATTCTGACTTCCTAGTGGAGACAAGCCGTCCATTCGCAAAATGGCAACTTCCTTTGGAAATACAGCTGCCTCCCCCCGACGAGGACGTCGTTACAGCGGGAAAAGCCGGTGCACCGGGAGAGGAGGAGACGGTTGCAGAGACGTTGAACGACAAGGGTGAGGTTATCGGAAGGTGGATTGTGAAATGGGGCGATGGAGGCATGGGAAGTTGCCGGGGTACCGGCAAGGCATTACGGTAAGGCATATGCTGTTCGGTCGCTCGTAGCGAACTGATCATCATCAACACCCCAGTTACTTCAATGTACATGAGGAGCTGCTATGACGGACAGAACTGTCGTCGTTTCCGTATCCCCATTCACCAGATGAAGTATGACTGACCACTCAACTCATGTCCAGTGTCAACTGGCGCGTCAGACTGTAACGCTATGCGTGAAAGCTATTCCCTCGGGCGTAGAGCTTTCCCAGGTCAGCTGGTACATAATGCTTAAATCGACCATATGTCATAACTCCATTCCACCCCCAAGTTCCACTAAGTTAGTTCTCAGCTCAAGGGATAGTTCGAAGCAAGCTTCCTGATGCGGCGGTCCGATGCGGCGACCATGGTTCCGGTCTATCCCCTTTTGCCGACTACAGGGTCAATGATAGTGCATCAACAGACGTGCGAGAAGTGTCCCATATGGCACTCCCGCGTGTGATGAAAGCACCCGCCATCGGGATTTACTAAACGTACAAGAACCTGGTCCCAACCTTCAGCTATTCCAGGAAGAATGTAACGGCACGAGGTAAACGGCGTTGGGTTTTGATCTATCCCACATCTGGGATTCCTTTTGTTCAGAAGAGCAAATATCTCGTCGAGTTCTGATTGAACTCTCTTCATGCAGTCCGTCAGCAGATGCCAGCCACCGCGATGGACGGCCATGCTCCACACTCTGATCCCCGCCTGGCCAAGGCGGGGTAGGCAGGGCCTCTTGCGTAAACAGTCTCATATGAACAATATGGCCAAAAAAGCGCTGGTATGGCAAAATGAGTGGTATGCAGTCCAATGTAGTGTCTAGTAGCATATCGATGGACAAGTTTACGCAAGCGTAGTCAAAGGTTGCTCTTTATCTTCGCGATCCGTGCACCTTGAAGGCGCTCATCTGTAGCGGGGAAAAAGCCGATAAGGAATCTTCTGTGGGGGGGAGTGGACACGTACAATTGCTGTCAAAGAGGCTATCATTCGGCACAGGGACAGGGTGCAGGTGAATATTCGAAGCATCGACCATTTCGGGCACAACTTCTTTGAGGTTACGTGCACCCAGTAATCGCAGGTTCATCTCAAATTCATCCTAGTGGACAAGTGAGGACCGAGGACAAGGAGTGTGTTGCGACCCACATGCAGAATTTGTAGGGCCTTCTCCACTCCTTCTTGCCCATACGACGAAAACGCATAGAGGAATGGGCGACCCACGCCAACTGTCATCCGATAAGCGGGAGACATGCAACGACTGAATGCCATCATACCTGCCGTAGCACCGAGAGCTACAGCCTTTATAACGTCAGTTGCACGACGGACACCTCCGTCGACAAACAATTGGAATCTCTCGTTAGGGAAGTTCAACCCGCGCTTTTCCTTTAGTTTCCCCACTACTTCGACGAGGACCTCAATTCCGGAACGGGCAAAGTCTAGTTGACGACCGCCATGATTAGAAAGTACAACTCCGGTTAACCCTGAGTCGTAAGCCTGAAGGGCATCTTCCCAGCACTGTACACCCTTCAGGATTAGTGGCACTATGCCCCGAGAGATCAATGTCGTCCACAACAAACTAAGTTTTCGGATCTTACTGTTAGTTATGCTCCTGAAGAATTCCATGTCCGGCCAACTCAAGCTCGGATCTATGAAGGACTTTACATGCATGATAAGGATCACATGGCTCCCCCCAAAAAAGATAGAATGCAACACTGACGCTTATGGCCCTAGCGGCACCTTGTGAGCGATCCACCTCACCCTGGCCCGCTTGTTTAACTTCTGAGGGATCGTCGGCCTCAAATTTCTGCCTCATGTCCTTCTCACGGCGACCAAGCTGCGGGGCATCAACGGTAATGAACAAACCCTTGATTCCACGCTTCTCGGCATGCTGGACAATTCGCCTAGTGATTTCGCGGTCCTTGTTTACGTACAACTGAAAGAACTGGACCTGGCCAGGAGCGGCTGCGTCCACGATTTCGTCAAACGAACATGATGCAAGGGTGGGAATCTAGTCAACCAATTTGAGACACACAGGGACACACTATTGACGTATGAATCTTACCATTTGTATAACACCATGTTTCGCGGCAGCCCGGGTCAGGTTCAATTCGCCGTCGGGGTGACCAAGCTTTCCGAGGGCTGTGGCAGTCTAATATGAGAAGTCAAACAACACGGAACGACAAGCAAAAGCCGTCCATACGATGTACAGAGGCATACTCGTCTTGTGACTCAAAATTGTCGTCGACCAGTCAACTTTGGTGACATCCCGGAGAATGCGGGGACGGAACCAGATACTATATGAAGAGTCAAAGAGTAGCTCAGACCGCGATACATCCTCCCTTACCGTTGGAAAGCAGTGTGGTTTTCGCGGTGGGTGATCTCATCATCGGCAGCAGAAGAATAGTATGCCCACGCTTTTTCAGGCATGACCATCCTAGCAACAGCCTTGGGAAAGTGAGGAAGCGAATCTAGTTTTTTGAAGCGTCAGACCAAGACCACAAACCTCGAAGTCATGGAGGCTAAGAATTTCGGAAAGAGGTGGACGAGCTGCGAGGCGAGCTCGCCTCGCAAGCTCCTCGTCCGTGATCACTTCCTCGGCCACTTCCACAGTCGCGAGATCGACAGGCCCGAGGCTATAATAAATGAGCATATATGATTGTTGAACAAGTACTGTTTATACGAACTGTTTCTCTGGTTTTAGGTTGGTTGTGATAGCGTCTGGTGGATGAATGGGTTCATACTCCTTTCTGAAGATGAGTGAGCGCCTCTCTCGGTACCCAGTGCACTGTGATACGCACGTCGCATCTTTTCCTGCGTATTTCAGGATAATCTTGCTCCCACCTGTTGTTTTGACTTGTCAATTGGGTCGGGGATGCCCATAGCGTCGAACGTACCGGGGTGATCTAGAGCTAGGTCAGCCGAGTAAGCGCACGACGTAATTCGGTAGCACTCACCGTCCAAAAACTCGGTCACATCGTAAACATTTCCTGCGCGAAGACGAAGCATTCAGCCCGTGTCGCTCCCAAGCCACTATGGGTGAACATACCATGGACAATGATCCAGCAACTTTCGCGGCTGTTGTGCAAGGCGACTTCGCTACCCGTGAACGACTTTCGGTGGGCCATCGCACAAAGTGATTGAGGAGCGCTGTTAGACGTGGATGTCTGAGGGCGGCTTGCTAGGTAGTGTGCGAACGATCCCCCGTCGCGGTCCCGCACGTCCTGGGAAAGCACATTGTTAGGGTTCTATGTGGCACCGCAAGGCGAACTCCGACAAGTCGACATCCAAGCAGGGCAGACCAAACGATAACGGAAGGTGACCTAACTAGACACCAAGTTCGAGCAGATCATCCTGCCTAAAAGGGGCAAATGCGATTGCTTCACACAACTACTCAACATACAGAATAATTCCAGTGCCAGCTTTGATTTATTGCAGAGCTTAAAGATGAAGAGAAAAAATCTAAAGGAATGACCATAGGTACCGAGATCCCGATGTCTATATTACACCGCGTGATTAGATTCCGGAGAAATGAGTGAGCAGGTGAGGACGGGGAAAGAAAAAAAAAAGTTAATGTGGTTGGTTTTGCTTTAAACGACTTCAAAGGCGCTCCCGCCCGCACGTGCGTCGAGACTGACAATATCACTCAGACCTAAGATCATGTCGTCAGTGTGGAACGGTCAGATCATTGCATGGAAACCTACCCATGACTTCGAAAAATGCTTTTGGGTCCATTCCTTGTGCCGAAGTGAAGTCTGTACCAGTCTTCTTCAGCGACTGCATAGCCGCACGAATACCGTGGACAGCAGCAACACAGGAGACAAGAGAAAAGACTGAATACGGTCAGACTAAATTTTTAACTCCTCATCCAGCCAACTCACTAATAATTTTTGCTCCGAGTGCCTCAGCCTCTTTGCAGGTAAAAGATGGCGTAAGGCCACCAGAGATGACGTTGACGAGGACAGGCTTTGGGGCCAAAGCCTTCACGGTTGAGCGGAGGAGTTCAGCAGTCTTGACACCCTCAATGAAGCAAACGTCGGCGCCAGCGTCAGCCGCGAGCTTCAAACGTATAATAGCTTCCTCCATGCCAAGACCTTGGGCAGAATCTGTGCGCCCAATAATAACCTGAGCTAATTAGTAAGACTTTAACTGATACGCTTGCACAAATTACTCACAAAGTTGGAGTTGCCAGGAATAGAATCACGAGCAATCACTGCGGCGCGAATACGGGTGACAAACTCTTCCCGAGAGACGACCTGCTTGCCCATTAAATGACCACAGCGCTTAGTCTGCACTTGGTCCTCGATGTGCATAGCAGCTACACCGGCACGGACATATTGGTAGACAGTGCGGGCGACCATAGCGGTTCCACCAAAACTGTGAAAATAACATGTCAAAGCGGGGATAAAGAAAGTCCAAAGTAACATACCCAGTATCAGCATCAGCAATGACAGGAGTTGTAGGATCCAAACTACAGACCATCTGAGCAGACTGGACAAAGTCGTTCAGGGTCGCGATAGCAAGATCGGGCTGGCCAAGCCGCGAAGCCGTGGTAGCAGCTCCACTTTGGTACAAGCAATCAAAGCCTGCCTCAAGGGCGCACCGGGCACTGATACCATCACATATACCAGGAGCAACCTACCAAACAATCAGATCAAACACAACCGACCACAAGAACAAGATGTATACGAACAACGATGCCTGGGCGAGCGAGCATTTGGCGAAGACGGGTAGCGGGATCCCAAGAAAGGGGACCCTCCATGAAATTTTTGGGGTCGAAGCGGGGGTTGTAGTAAACTCCGGGCTTCAAGGGGGCTTCCGGAGAAGGTACCGGAACGTCGGCGACCCGACTGGACTCTTCGACGGAGGTTTCGGGGGTAGCTCTGGCATTGGCAGCAGCGGTGGATTCAGAAGTCTTGTAAAAGTCAAGGCCAGGCATGGTGGTGAATATGTAACGCGAGGAGGTTTGTCTGTATACACAAGGAGGAGTAAAAACAGAGGGAGTTGGGCTGAGGATGAAAATCGGTGCGTTTTATAATTCCACGGGTCCCCCGATGAGGTGAATTTTCCCATCAGAGAGATGGCAATGTGTTGAAAGGGTCGGCACTCGTTACGTAGAGTTGTGAAACCATGTGCGGCGCTATAAGATTCTCCCGTTTGGGTGTGCCGTGAGTGTGGGTGGACAGGTGAGGACTCGGAGTTCGTTCTCAAGCTCATGGGCGGTGCGCCGCGGGAACAGACGGAAACGGAAGAAGACGGAGGCATATAAGATAACTAGCCCTATACGGATCAGACTGATGAAGAAGTGAGAGACAACAATATTAGCCGAACACTCGAACTTACCTGCGCCACAAAAAAGGGAAATGTACATATGACCGACGGGGGTCGCCTATTTCCATTTTTGGAAGTCACGCTCCAATCACGGCCAGCCATGCGCCATTAGGCGATAACGTTGCACTTCCGCATTAGGTCCGATCCCGGCTCGGCCTCGGCGCCGCAGCAGGTCACCGATCACCGGTCACGGGCCCATATATCATGTCATCATAATGATACCAGCGACCCTTATCTCGCTCATGTGGCACATGTCCTTGAAACTCAAAAGGCCTTTGGCGTCAGTGTTGGTCAACGACAGCCAGACCAGCTCCTGTGCAAAATCTGCCTTCTTCTGACGGTGCTTGAGCGGAATTAAATACAGCGAACAATCAAGCGACACATTGTACGCTGCGGATGGCATGCCAAGAAATTATTCTATGCGCACTGGTTGCCTTTTATGGCCAATCTTGAGCAGATCTCAAGCTGAGCACCAACCGGCCGCTCCGCCCGGAACCCCACCTCTTGAGCGGAAATAAATTCAGCGAGCTGCGGACGTGATGCCAAGAAAATGACCTACATCTTTTGGGACTGTCTTCAATGAGCAGATCCCAAGCTGAGCACCAACCGGCCGGTTCGACCTTACTGCGATCACTGCATCATGGGCCGGGGCGCCCCAAGTAACGTTTTTAGTGTCATACGCAGCAGGAAAGCGGAAAATAAGAAACAGGCGGCCAGCCTGTGCCACGGATGTACGTCTCGTCCGTCCATGTTTACAAACTCGGGTCATCCGTGCGACAGTGGACACATCTCAAGTGCGGTAATGGACTGTTTATCAAATAGGAACCCGGAGCCACACTTCGATGCATGGTGTCGAATAAGGTGTTCGCATCCCGCGGCACCTGTGGTCAATCGGACGTACTCGCTGTAACAGTCCCGCTTCACTGATTCATGAATCCATGGCTGCGGACTTAGAGGGGAAATAGTGGTTGCTGTACAGCGCACGATCGTTGCACCTCTTCTTGTCCCGTCGAATACCAAGCCCTTCGGGAATGTACCCAGGCCGTCGGAGCTTCCTTCAATCCAGAATGCTGTAAAGAACAACGAATTGACGCGGTCGTTGAACGGTCGGGATTCGAGTACGTTCATATGTGACTCAAAGCCGCCAAGATCAACCATGATGTTTAGGGGGAAAGCGCACGATCGCAACGTTGCGATTGGCATCGGCCCATCGGGACGTCATCACGTTGGTGTTTTCTGCCCCCCAAATACGAAGTACTGAGATAATATTCCTAGCCTCTCGAGCGCATTGTGGAAATGAAAAGTGCATGTGCGATCTATTAGCAAGAGATCCTGTTTTTTTTTTTCCCATGTTGACGGGCGATGGCTTGGCCGACCATCAGAAGCACCTCACTGCCTCGAGTCGCAGTTCGGATTATGACATCGTCGGACAACCTGTAAGAAAATGGGGGTCCAACTCATCCAGGCTGACTGTCATGGCATCAGAGCTAAAAAATTGTGATGTAATCTCAGATAGATTGAAGAATGT
>JBBPKT010000846.1:0-13072 GCA_038089395.1 Pulveroboletus frians
CTTTCCTCCTCTGCAGCCTCTGAGGCACGGTCAAGCGCCTTGCTCCACTTGACGAGCAACATGGCCAACGCCTTGACACCCGCTCTCAACTTGGCTTTCTCCCCCTTGCCACGTCCTGTGATGCCCGACATGCGTTCGTCTGCGACTTCCTGCCAGACCCCGGCCACGAAGCCAGACACGGCTTTTCTAACACGCGCTTCTGGATCGAAGAGGAGAAGGCACATGCGTTCACGTTCTTCATCCTCGAGCAGTGCATTGCTGTCGATGGCGCTTAAAACACCCATCACCGCAGTGCGTACGCTCAGATCGGTATCGCTGGCGGCCATCTCAAGTAACCGGGGTTTGAAGCGTTGGGTGAAGTGAGTCAGGGAGCCCACGTACTCGGGTTGTACGTAAACAACGGCCAATGCTCGTACGGCCTCGAGGCGGACGGGTGTACTAGAATCTGAGAGGACCCAGCCAACGTAGCGGAGGTACGAACCGTCGAGGAAATGTGCAGGATAGTGCGTAAACCATGAGCCCATGGCCTTGACACATTCGGCGCGGATGTTGGGGTCCAAGTCACGATACCTGTGAACGAACACACTGGAAAGCAAAAAAGTGAATGGTGATAAGAAGAGAGGCGAGAATGGTGCACACCCATCGACAATTTCCTTGACGTATTCCGCGAGGGTCGTACGTCGTTTTCGGACTTCCGCAGCCTTGCCGTCGAGGTCCTTTTCACGTACTGCGGTGGATTTGTTGATGGCTTTCCGTTTGCGTTCGCCCGCGCGCTGTCGACCGACGATTTCGGCTTCTTTTTCGACGGCTGCTGCTACCTGGCACAGGGCGGTCTCTACTTCGAGGGCGACGACAGTGGCAGTATGGCGGAAGGAGCGTATCTGCGAGGAAGACATGGCGATGACCCAGGTTTGTAGGGTTGTGATGAGGTCGGTGGTGTAGAGGGATCCGAGCTCGGCTGCGGCTAGAACGAGACGTTCGATGAGCTCTGAGAGGGAGGCGCGAAATCGTTTGAATGCGGGCAGTTTAGACGTGAGGGGGTATATTGGAGAATTTTCCTGATGGAAGATGAGTACGATCGCGCGCGTGTCACGGGCAACGTTACCTGCTTGAGTCCCTCTGTGAAGTTGTCAAGCGCATCGAGGACACCGTCGTAATCGACGACCTGGTCTGCATCGACTGAATCATTGCAACCACATGCTCGCAAGATGCAGTTGATCAGCTCTGCCTGGGCTGCTTCAGCGCTTTGGGAGAGTGAGTGGAGAAAGTCCTCTGCGGTGGATTGAAGTGCAGCAGAGGGGTTCAGTATGGTGTCTGCAAAGGCAAGTTGAGGTGGTCCAGAGTGAGACGGGTGAAGAGGACGTACTGAAGAGCGGGTTATCCGCGTTAATCTTGGTGTCCAAAGCGACCTTGGTGGCATCGAAATGGCCATTTGCAGGTTTTGCTTTGGCGCGCCTCGGCTTTGGCTTGGAGGGGATGGTGGTGCGCGGTTTCTTGGGGGGAGGGGGTCCCTTTAATTTGCGCGACGGGGCGGCGCGTTTCTTTGGTTTGGACGCGGTGAACTCTTGCCCGTCATCCTCGTGTTCCGAGTCCGCGTCGTCGTGCTCGTCCTCTCTGTCGGAGAGCTCAGTGAGTGGGTCCTCGTCGGTCTGTGGGGCTCTCTTGCGCTTGTTCGGGGACTGGCTGGCTGTTCTGGCTGAGAAGATGAGAGAAAGAAAAGAGGGGCGAACGTACAAACGTATTGTTGGACTTGTTTTCTGTCGCGTTGAGAGCGACGGGGCGTTGGGGCGGATGCAGGCATGAGAGAACTCAACCAGGCGCGTCTCCACAACCCGTCATGGCCACACGCGCCATCAACGTCCGTCTCTTCCTCGTCCTCCTTTTCCGCTCATCCGTCCACAGATTCGTTTTGCTGCACCAGGTCATGCAAACCCGTACTTTCTCGACCGGGCCAGCTTCATAAACCCGACGCATCCCGCTGCCAAACTCGCACACCGCAACGTACCCGCCTTTGCTTGTCCCCAGTTCACCCTTCGCGCCTTTCCCAATGCCATCCTGCAAGAACCAGCCGAGTTTGTCCCCATGAACCCCCTCCTTGCTACTGGCCTCGCCCGTGCACGTGCCCACACCGCGAAGCGACCCCAGGCATGGTGGTCCAAGCTGGACATTGCCGACGCCCAACACGTACAGACGGTTCGCACCAACGGAAGGCGACCCACATGGACCACCTTTCACGAAAAGGAGGGCTACAGACAGTGGAATAGCCTTGACGCGATGAAAAAGCACATCAAGTGTGTCGCTGCGAGACAGATCGCGGATGCCCGTCTGGCCGCACTCGCAGAGCGTGGCAGGCGCAACGTCGGCTTGCTCTTCCACATATCAAAGAAGGCAACGAGCAAGTCGAGCGTGATCCGTCGGCGGCTTCGTTCCAAGATGTCCGCCGCGATCAACCTCGTCGTCAGTCGCAATACCGATGCCATAGACGTGGCAGAGACAGACAAGCCGGTCAGCCCTTTCTCGTCTCTTCTCCCTGGTAGGCTCACACCCGTCCCTATGCAGCGGCCAGCGACCCTGTATCCCCCCTTGAAGTTGGTGTCCCGTGACCTACAAGAGGGCGAGCACTTGATCTTGCAAGGTCATTCTCTCTCCTCACCATCCCATCCATCTGACGTGTAGAACCAGGTTGGACGTATCTCGCTGCACCTGGCCTCGCCGTTTACAGAATGCCAATGCCCAACCTCATCCAAGCCGTCCGAAAAGCGCTTGTCAGCTTGGGCCATCAATCAAAGCGTTTGGAATCTTCGTGGTCTGTCCCACCGAACGGTAACGCACGCTCATCTCGGACGCCCCCAGTCGATAGCCGGCCACCCTCATCTCATCGTCCTAGCAAGGTTGTTACAACCCGAACACACACAGACCGTCCCCGTCGTTCGCATCCCGTTTGTCAGACATCCCACTCACGGAACCCAAATTCGCCTGAGCCAGCCAAGGACGAAGATCGATCTACTCCTCTGTACGCTAGTCATCCCATCATCTTACCACACTTGATCAAGGATTTGAACAAATAAACATGACCATTACTCTAAGATTGCTAGGCACCATTAATTCTGACGTCGACAGTAACGTACAGATGGCATAGCTTGAGTTGATCCGGAGACAGAGTTCCTGATCAAAAAGCCAGGTGCACTTGAGATATCCAAAGTATGATTGTGATAGCACACCACTGTTGCACTGGCACAAAATAATGAATAGCACCGGGTAGCACTTTACGGTCCATACGCATTCGTCGGTCCATGTCACTACACTTTATCTTACACACATCGTCTGCTCTGCCCGTCTCACAACGCCGACCGTCCGTGCACGTTCTCAATCTCATCGACGAATGCCTTTGGATTCGGCTCCCGTCCCAAGAAGTCCTGATGTACAACATATCAGCGAGGGAAGCCCTCTACGACTGCCGCAACGCACCTTGAGCGAGTCCATCTCGTCCCGGGTCCCACCCACGAGGAGAATCTTGTCCCGGTACAGTTTACCCAACTCGGGGTCTAACGGTGCCTTTTTGAACACCGTCGTATACATGTCTTGAGCAAACACGAGGGAGTAGGTGTACCTACGTTGTCAGAATGAATGAATTGCAACCGATTCCCGTTGGTAGGTCATCAAACGACTTACCCATAGTACCCCGCATCGTATCCACCGACGATGTGTCCAAACGTGCCCTGTCCGGGTTTATATGCACCCCCCTTCACGAGCGAGATGTCCTCCCTCAGCTCATTCCAGAGCTTGGTATAATCCGTCTCCACGTCCAAACTATTGTTGTGCACCGACAGATCAAAGTTGGCGAAAAACAGCTGGCGGAGGTAGAATAACCCCACGTTGACATAGCGACTTTGCACGACGAACATTCAACAAACGTTGTATATAAGACATCCATGTTCACTGACCTTTTGACGATCTTGGCGATCAAATCATCCGACAGTGGTGCTTGCGTCTTGTAATGCCCTGACATCTTTTTCAGCACTTCGGGTTCCCAGCACCTGAGGACGTGACAACGACCCGTTCAATCATAACATCCCAATGAACTCATTAACAACTGACCAATTCTCAAGCATCTGCGACGGTGCCTCCACAAAATCACGCGCAACAGCCGTCCCATGGAACCGCCCATACCTCGTTCGGCTGAGCAATCCATGGAATACGTGACCCATTTCATGGAAGAAGGTCGTAACGTCGTCGTGACGCATAAGCGCTGGTCGTTCCGGTGTCGGTTTTGCGAGGTTCGCAACCATGGCCGTCAACGGGTAGTGTCTTTTCCCATTGGGGAGCTCATAGCCCGGCAAAAGACCCCATACGGCTGCATGCGAATATTTGGCATCTGAAAAGGGTTGAAAGATGAACGTGTCGAAGCGTAACCAGGCATTGATGATTTCGTACCACGGGGGAATAGGTCAAGGTAGCAGTAACCGACAAAACCTGATTCGTCCTTTGCGTCCTTCTCCCAGACTGCAAACTGTTGGACCTCTGTAGGGACGTCAGGCAAATTCTAGAGATACTCAAAAATGACTCACCAGGATGCCATACATCCCGCGCACTGCCCTTGATCTCTACAAATCTGACCCCGAGTAAGTTCTGGTATATATCGAGAATGGCAGGGACAACGACGGAAACCGGGAAATACTCCTTGACAAGCGAATCGTCGAGATCCAGGTTGCGCTCCACATAAAGGCGGTCATAGTATCTACCAGGATACGATTAGACAGAAACAGAGGGACAGACCCGAAGTGTGTACCTGTAATCCCACAAATAAAAGTTGTCATCGATTGGCAAGTTGCGCTTGATATGCTCCTCTTTTTTAAGCGCGAGAAGCGTGGCACGTTCTTGAATGCCAAGGGGATCAAGATGTCTCTTGAGTTCGTCCAAGAACTACGCGGCGAGTGAGACACGTCCACAAAGACCACGGAAAGTGATGACAGACCTGCTTCGCATTAGCTGCACTCTTGACCATCTTGACCTCTGTAATGTAATCCGCCCAAGAATCATACTGCAAGATCTCGGCAATTTGTCTGCGTAGGCGGAGGGCCGTATTCAGATACTCGACGTTGTTTGCCAGCCTATCTTCATAAGCTTCCTGGGCTGCTTGGCGCGTTTTAGGATTGTTGGCGTATTTGAACTTGCGATCGTACGCTGTTCAGTATTCGCCCGCACGTGTTGGTTAGCCCGGTGAAACTCACGATAGGAAAGATATCCGGCGTCTTGAACGTGGTTTCGTACAACACCTTGTCACCCTCTGAACGCTGGGAATACCCTGATATCACGTCTTCCGGAACACCATCAAGTTCTTCGCGTGTAAAGGCGATGCGACCCTATACGGATACGTTTCAAATCTGATATGTAAACTGTCAATCAGACCTACGTTCTCCTCATTGAAGTTTTGCTACAACCATATCAATTCAGCGTGCCATGCAGAACGTCGTCATCAACGACCCACCGTGAACTTCAAGCACGCGTCCGAGAGCTCATCCTTGAGATTCTTCAACCGCTCCCTGTCCTCCTTTTGTTCGAGCGCCAACCCAGCACGCTTCCCGTCGAGCAGCATCTTGTCGACGAGTCGCTTTTGTTCGGCACTCAACGCGTCCCAGGCACCCGTCTTGCGTAGGTTGGCTGCTGCGATCACCTTGGCCTTGTACAGATCCTCGCGCATCGATTCTTGGTTCGCAAACTTGCGTGTGCGTTCTTCGGATTTAGTGGAGGCATCCCGGAGAGCCTTGTCCGTCGAGACGCTTTGGTAAAACCCGAGCGGTTCCAGGACGATGTCGAACTCTGTCTCTGCGTTGGCGAGTGCGAGCTAGACGAGAATGTATAGTGTGCACAGCGCGGAACGAGGTTGAACTCACAAACACCTGAAAAGAAACGCGTGGGGTCAGATGATCTGTAGGTGATGGTGAAGGGGGCTTACAGTATCGAAATCGAGTTTGTCCTCGGGTAATCGGACGATGTCGTCGCTGACCTGCTTATTTTTTGCGAGCATCTCGGTGGTCCGTCGCTCGATGTCTTTGACGGTGTGTTGCCAGCTCGGTGCAGGCTGGGGGGGCGTCAAGGATGCCATGGTGGTGTCTGTGGTGAACTTCCAGTCGATGTGTCTCGTCGAAGCGGTTGCGACGTGTCGTGTCTCTCTCGACGGAGGCCTGCCATCGATCTGATGGTGGTGAGTACGCGTGACTGCCCCGATATGGCCCCGTCCAGTTCGGCGGGGGACGAGCCTGACGAGACGGTACATGCAAGAAAGCGTAAACAACAAGTCAACCTCCCTCGACCCTTCGAATCATCCGTCTCTCGCGCTCTCCAACGACGGCGACGATCCCCTCGTTCTCAAGCGCCTTGATGACCTCTGCAAACTCGACCGTATCCACCTGAATGCTACTCTGCTCAGCCAACTGCCTCATCGCGTCTCCCCACCGAATTCCCCTGCCCTTTGCCCCACTGGCACCGTCCAGCATCGCCAGGAGCTCACGCCGCATATCGTCGCGCAGCCTTCTCTGGCCAACCCCAGTTCCCGTATTGAGCAGACCCATATCGATCTTGCCGGTCCGTGGGTCCATCGCACTCGTCCGGATCGCCTCACGCATCAGTCGACAGGCTTCTTGAACGTCTTGCAGCTCAACGTGCGCAGCGAAGCGCATGCGGGCGTGTGCTTCAGAGAGGCGAATCATGCTTTCCAATTGACGCGTGGTCGCAGTGATACGTTTCTCTGCCGCACGAGGTTCATTGGATCCGACCGCACGAAGAGAGACATAGGATGCGACAAGCTCATCACTCGCTTCCGAGCTGAGGACGGGATGGATATGCGTTCGAGCATACTCGATGTATGCCGAGAGCTGTTCTAGAGGCTATGTCACGCTGTCAATTCACGCACACCTGAACGTTCAATAGAACCAACCAGGATATCGTGCCCTCCAGTGTCTGGAGCATCTTCAAGGTATAGCCCGACGAGATGCTGAGCCAGCTTTCGGTCTAGTGTCTCATCAGTGCGATCTAGGATGAGATAGAGGAGATCAAATCGTGATATGAGCGTAGGAGGAAGGTCAATGTTTCGGGTGACGGGCAAGTCCACATTGTATTTCGACTCCACCGGATTTGCTGCGGCGAGAATCGAGGTTCGAGCATTCAGAGTGGTGATAATGCCAGCTTTGGCGATCGACACAGTTTGTTGCTCCTGGTGATGCCATGAATTGATGTCACCAAACTCAGATTCGTCTACTGACCATCACTTCGTGGAGGACACTGCGAGTCGCGTCCGACATTTTATCGAATTCATCAATGCAACAGACACCCCCATCACTCAACACAAGGGCACCACTGAGCACGTCGTTAGCAGCGACGAAAGAGATACACCACCACACACGCACCTCTCTAGAACCAATTGTTTCGAGTCTGGATCGCGGGTCACATATGCGGTGAGACCGACGGCCGATGAACCTTTGCCAGATGCATACACTCCTCGAGGAGCAATTTTGTGTACATACTATAAGAGGTCTCAGTTTCCTAATCGGAAAAGCGAGGATGGAGGATCACCTGTAAGATCTGAGACTTGCTAGTACCGGGATCACCAACAAGCAAGACGTTGATGTCTCCACGGTATCTTGGTCCACCACCCCCACCACCCCTTGCAATATTTTTGTTCGTTCCACCAAATAGCTGAAGCAGTATTCCCTTTTTGACATCGTCCATCTCCCAGATGGACGGAGCAAGCGATCTCGCCAGCAGCTCATACAAATCATGCCTCCTGCTCAGCTCGATGAGTTTGGCCTCCAGCTCGGCCTTGTGTATCTTGCGTGTCTGCATGCCTCCAATCGCATCCTCAACTTGAATGTGCACGACGTCGAGATACGTCCTAAAGAGACTTTTCATTGTTCGCTGGCGTGGGTTCACCCTGACCGGTACACTCCTGAAGATTCCAGTGACAGAAAGGCGGTCACCAGGCTTTGCCAGATCGACCAGCTCATCGTAAACACTCAATGAAACAGTGTGGGGTGTCTGACCATCGGGCACTGCGTCTGGGGTCTCTTGTAGCCTGATGACCTGTCTGTCCGCAAATTCGCAACGGTTATGTATGAGTGACATCGTGCCAACAGATGCACAGACGTCGCGGGGACAACGACCAGGCTCTTCGATCTTGCCACGGTCAATTTCGACTTGGACGGTATGAGAACACGTAAGACAGCGGAAGAACGCTACTTTCATGTCTGGGATGACAGGAGTGGCACGAATGACGAGACCCTTGATGCAGATGAGCTTGTCGGTATCTGCATGCACTTTCAGGATGATCATGTAAACAGAACCGAGAAACGGTCTTACCGCTTGGATTGAGTTCACGCATGTTGACAGACTTGAGTCCAAAGGGTCGCGCTTTATATACCTTTCCCATGATATCAGCGATTTCTTCGTCACCCTGCTCTCCTTGCATGCCTTCTACGCCAGCCTGCTGGTCTTCGTCGGCGATCTCCAACATGAGATCCTTGAGTACTTGATCCATCGCGGGTATCACCTCCTGGGGGTATTTCTGGAGCTGCCCAAACAGCTTCTTACATGGAGGGTAAGCAAGTAAATTGACCACATCCAAATTCAAGTTCGTCTGGCCCGTCTGGCGCATAGTGCGTAGTTGGGTTTCATAAAACACGACCTCGCCTTCTTCTGGGGTATCGAACACAATCGTGCGTAGGTTTTGCTCTCGGTCATGCAGCGCACGGTACTTTGGTTTGAACCCACGAAGGAACTCGCGGAAAAGCTTCATCGTCTCTGCGAGGTTCACGGTAGTACCCCATATCGCACGAATTTCGTCGGGTTCGTCTGTCGGGGCCGCAGGTGCAGAGAGATTGGGCGCAGATGAGGGCGGGATGGATAGGTGTGTGGCATCTGAGTTGGGGTTATCGCTCATCATGTCATTGTGGTACGCTCTCCGGGCAACGCGGCGGGGCGTGGTTGATGTGAAAGAGGAGTGTATGTCCCCCCGACGGTTTTTGGGAGTCGCGAGAGGGGTAAAACTGGCGACGCGTTTAGCCAATGGGGTAGCAGGGTCACTTCCTGGCAGGAAGAGCCGCTGAGGGCTGGACTGGGCGGGCGCGTCCATGTCGACATCGTCGATGTCGGACGTTGGGAAATCGACTCTGGGCGGGGAAGACATCGTAAAGGCGATGGCTAAGATGTGCACGCGTCGCGACGCGTCCGATCAGAATTTAGGGTAGGTCGATCCGAGTTGCACACGGTCATCCACACCTTGTCGTCGACCAAGTCGCATTTCAACATTCAGATGGCATCAGAAATTGGCTTGGACGATATCCATCGGGTTCGTCTCAGTACACTCCATGTTGGCCAACACTAATGATAGAACAGACGAGCACTTATATTCCATATCTGGAGCCAGGTGGGTCATGCCACCTCACGTGGGGCACTTCACCCACGCCTAGATCAGACACAGACGATGTCGAGTCCTATACCTTGTTCCCAGACAGAGATCTTCCCAATGGCTACGAACTACGCCTGGCTGCGTACAAAACAGCGTGGTCAAAGTGTCTACATCGAGTCCAGGTGCGTCTCGCGTAGCATATATGGCATATATTGAACAGAGATAGGATTTGATCCACGCGCTGCATGCCCCGGTCGTAGACAGAGTCGCAGAGCTGGTCAACAAGGCTTACACGGACACACTACCAGGTCTGCCATACACGGAATTGCCAGTGATATCAGTGACGGGTAGGTGTGTCAAGCATCCGTGACTGTCGCGACTCAATGAGGTTCTAGTCTTTGGGACTTCTTCGTCGATCTTTGACGACATCTCTGCACATCTCGAGACGGGGGGGCAAGATGGTCTTTTTGGTAACAACAGTGGTACCCATATCGTCATCCACCTCTTCCCACAAGATTGTTCGAATCTCGTGTCTGCAATGAAGACACTCGTCACCAGCTTCGTCAGCAAAACTGAGGAGTTAGGCATGTGCGCGTCGCTTCTCCGAGCTAGGTGTGTGTCTCACATTTTGCTAGGCTTGGTCAAGCGGAAGCCTGCAAGTACATTATCCACAGTCGATATCAGCTTGCTCCGAATATGGTTCGAAGCACTCCGTGAATCGAGAGGTAATAGCGTGATGAGGATTTGGCGATGTCGACACTCATCAAATATCCTCAGGGTCAGATGGGGACGCAACGCGTCTGGTCGTCATCCTACATGATTTCGAGCAATTTGATCCCCTTGTCGTGCAAGACATTTTTGAAATTTCCAGGTATTTGATGCCTGCGTTGACCTGGTCCACACCGCCTGACGTTGTCTTACAGCCTCTCAATTCCGCAGCTTCCTCTTGTTTTCATTCTTTCAATGACCTCTCCCCCACATCCATCTTATATTCATGCCAATTATCCTCGATCGACGTTGTCTCGCTTGCAAGTCCGGTGTTGCTCGTTCACGACAAGTCAGGATGTCCTACATGAGATCTTGTTGAAAGTAAGCTGTTATTCGACCCATAATTCAACACAGCATGAGCTTTTGACCAGACATTTTTCGATGTCGAGTTCGATCCTGATCTCGTCCTCGGACCCGCGGCAATCGGATTTCTCGTCGACTTTTTTGGGAGACATTCGCCATCTCTTGATGGCCTGGTATCCATCTTACAGGTGACCGTTCTAGTTAATCCACAGCTTTGTTCCTTACCCAGATTTTCAGCTAGCCCATATGAAACACTTCGAAGAACCTCTCAGCGTTTTCATTGCAGAGGAAAATCTTGCGACCGGGAGTGTGGCTGACCCTGACCTGGCTCCCTTTTTCAACTGCATTCTTGCTCGAATTCAGAGTTCATCTCTGGCCCCGGATCACTCTACCGGCTGGCCAGCCGGGGGCGTGGACAAGCTGCTCGTGCTCATTCGAACTGCTAGGGCAAATTTCCGGCAAAAAATAAAGTTGCTGCGCGTGTCTTTTCGAATTTTCCTCGTCGTACAACGTTTCATGGTCTCACTTGGTCACAAAAGCGAGAAAACTCTTCCTGAGCTAATGTGCGCAGCTTTGAAAGGTCGTCTCGGGACTTCTTACAGATATCTGTGTGCGCTAGTCAAGTAAGCGACGAGTATCGTGCGTCACTCAAACCAATAACACGTTCCTTTTCAGGAAATTGCAAGCAAATCAACTAGACGAATTCTTGTTCGATCTACACGATCTCCTCGCCAATCTTCCGGCTCCAGTTCGAGACGCGGAAATGGAAATTATTTCGCGGGTCAACACGGCCCGCTCGGTCCATGACAGGCACAACAACGAAACACGGGAAGTAAGAGATGTGGCAGAAACGGTCGGGGATTGGTTACTTGAGTATTTTCAGTGCGTAGTCCCGTCTCACTTTGCAATCAAAGTTGATAAATGTCTCTGCCTCAGACATCGGTTTATATCCCTCGAGGAGCTACCACTGTGGGATGTATGGTACACTGGTTCCAGCCCCTTTCCTTCCGAGGTATAGTCGGCGCAGTCGTTTTCTTACCTCATTTGACTTGTTTCAATCCTGACAGCTACTCAACCCTTCGCTGCGCGCTTCGATATTTGCCGGTTTGTTATACCCCCATGACTATGGCACGACTACCATGATAACCAATGACGACGACGAGGCCCTTTGGAGTATGCCCGATACAAGCATTTTGTTCCAGCGTTACTTGGAGAGTGGGAAGATGATCAACGTGTTCGATTGGTTCGAGTCATTCACGGTCGTCCTAGAAGCACAAAAGCGTCGCGTAAGGTCGGCTTGCGAGGCACCAACTCCCAGTCGACCAAAAAGGCGACAGCAACAACGCGCAGACGAGGATGTGAGCTACGAGGAGAGTGAGGAACAACTCGAAAAATGGAGATTAGAAGTTCAGGCGCGCTTTATTCGCTCGTTGCACGAACTCGATTACGTCGGGCTCATCAAGCATACTGGTCGCAAGGCTGACCACGTAATGCGCACCGTATTTGACATGCTGGGTTAACGAGTGCGTACGAACAGTGCCTACTGTCGATTGTAAATGAACCTTGACCCACTCTCGCACAGCGACGTTGAGAATGAAACCATTTATTACCTGCGTCCCACTCGGACGAAACATTGGTCGACCATGTGAAAATTACACCTCGGCTGTCAATTAGGCGTGGCGACGCTAATAAGGAGGCTAAACTCATGGTCACTTGTCGACCCCCCCGCTGGCGGCCTGAAATTCAGTTGGAACTCCGTCGTCCTCTTCAACAGTCGTTCCCCCGCTCTCTCTCTTATCTTACCATTCCCATCTACGTGTCCGTACGTGCAGTAGCTTCTTGCAATCATCACATTCTTTCTCCATCCCTCTCCTTTTCGCCCAACAATGTTCAGCTC
This sequence comes from Pulveroboletus frians, assembly GCA_038089395.1. Classification (NCBI taxonomy): domain Eukaryota; kingdom Fungi; phylum Basidiomycota; class Agaricomycetes; order Boletales; family Boletaceae; genus Pulveroboletus; species Pulveroboletus frians. Next base: position 12,372 of record JBBPKT010000846.1, read on the forward strand.
CGTCCTCGTCCCTCTTATGCTTGCTGCTTCGGCACTGGCAGGCGTGTTCGTACGTGACCCCAAGCTAGAATCTGCACGTTCGGCATTGGTAGTGACCGTGGACGCGTTCACAGATCACCAACCCGGTCGCTTCTTCTGTTCTAACAGCCGGCCAGCAAGTGTCCCTTACCTGGCAAGACAGCGGAAGTGCACCCTCCCTCTCACAGTTCGGTAATGCGACGTTTGCGGTCTACACTGGGAATTCGATCCAACAGGTATGATACGCGCGACCTGATCATCCGTCGCCGACGTCTCACCTTTTTGTCCAGACACTCCTCCAGACAGTTGCTACTTATATCAACGTATCGGCCATTTCGTCTGTTCCGTTCACACCTAATGCCTCCATCGGACCCGATGGCAACTACTAGTAAGCTGATACGGTGTTTACGCGCTCTGGTTTCTAACGCTCGCCAGCTTCATTCGCGTCACCTCTCTGTCGTACAAGGACGCTTCTGGAACGTTTGGCGAGGCGTTCTCTTCCCTGTTCACGTACGCCATCCTCTTCTTGCTGATCCTCGCTCACCTCTGCCAAAAACAGCCTACAGGGCATGACCGGCACGTTCAACTCGTCTATCCAGGCTGAGATCAACGGCCAGTCGACGGCACCCATTGGTGGGACACCTACCGCAGCTGCAGGCTCTGCTACAGGAAACCAGGTCCCG
>JBBPKT010000847.1:0-13071 GCA_038089395.1 Pulveroboletus frians
CATGTCAAAAAACAAGAAATGCTTACTGAGGCTATCTTTCAGAGAAGGTCATGAGGGAGCTTGAGCTACATATCTCACAGAACAAGAGTGAGCACATATATCACAAGACTCCTGAGGAGGGCCTGGTACATATGTTCAGGACTATGAAGAAAGCAGGGAAGATATACCACAATGTCAATGAGAAGGAGGGTGTGACTGGCACACCTCAAAAATGGACCAAGCTACTGAATCAATCAAGATTACATGTGGGAGTTCATAAGTCACATAGAGCCGATGGGTATCCATATGTTCAATGGGAAGACAAACATGCAGCTGCATCAGCTGCATAAGATCATGATGGATCCATCAGACAGGGTGAGTTGTGATCATAAACTTGGGAGACTCACTTGAGTGATGGGGTTGATGAGCATGTATATACACAGATCCTGTCATATATGGTTAGTCAAATGGAGGATTACATGTCAGAATGTTTTAACAACTTACCACTCAATGAAGCCTGGGTGGATAAGCTGTGGGTGCAGTTCATCAATGTAACATTGGAGGATGGGAGGAATGCATAATGACAATTATGCACAATCTATAATCAGCTGCAAAAGGAGTAAGAATGAAATCACATGAATGCTACACCTGGCACAGTATATGCAATCCAATAGTGCTTCAATGATGCATTCATGCAGCACCTGGGTGACTTGTTGGAGGTAGGCAATCTGTTCACATGTCAGCACTCCCATCGATAGATAGACACAATTAAGACTAAAGGTCATCATGATGATCATGATGACTGAGACAGAGTCAGAGAGTTACAGTAGCCAGAGTGCTGAGTGTGATAATCTCTGATGTTTGAAATGGACAGTCACAAAGACAAAGGTGGTCTGTGTGGTCATCAAGGCCTTGAATTCAGGAAGATTGTTAGGCATGATACCTTTCTTGTCATGGAGCATATTTGACCACATAGTGAGGCAGTTAGAAATGATCTCAGGTGCACTTCTAGAGGTAAGTTGACCAGAATGGAGATTGGACTCACCTGTGATGATTCCCTTTATTCATTGTAGTTTTGTATGTGATGGGAACCCATGATTCACATGGTTCCCATTATTGGACCCCAGGATTGGCAAGTGTGGCCATGATATGTGTGATGCTGTGTCATTGTGAAGTTCATAATGTTGATCAGCACTGTCTTGTCTGTTGTGTAAGTGATTGAAACAACTCATTGATTATATATAGCTTATAGTATATATTTTACACCTGTGACATCAATAGGTCCTGTACCTATTATGGAATGACTATGGATCCTTCATGAACACACAGCTCCAAATCCAGGAGCTCATAGTCCCCCAATGCATCCATATGCAAAAGCAGCTGCTCAGAATTTTTGGGGTTGACAGCCAAGACTGACCTACAAAGGAATTATGAAATGCACAGGTAATAATTGTGGGCCCACTCACCAATAAAATGCCCACTGGAAGTACTGGTGCCACTGCTGGGAATACAACATCAAAGGCAAGGGCAAGGTGAAGGCAAAAAAGGGGAATAACAAGGACAAAGAGGATACTGATGTGAGTGATGGCAATGGGGATGGAATGGAGAGTGGTACAATCAATAGCAATGATGAGCAACACAACTCAATGGAGCACCTATGGTCATCAGTGAGACAAGAGGTGAAAATGAAACACAAATACACTGACATAATCACAAAGTATAAAGAGTGGAGTGAGACTCACACTGTGCTCACTGCAAGCAAGGGCAGTGGTCACCAGAAAATTGTTACCACACTGAACTTTGACAGATCTCCACTGAGTTTTCTCACACCATGGAAAAAGCTATTGCACATTAGCAAGGACAGGAGCATCATCACTATGCAAGGGCTCATGCTAATTGATTGGATCACCTGGAAATGGAAGAACATGAATTCACAATCATTCTCTTGGGTGATGCACACCTTGGCTGCTGCTGCCATCATTGAAGCTGTGACTGTCATCTCATACTGACACAAAATGATATTCTGTCACCCACTTGGTGGTGTGGCAATGCTGCAGCTGTGAGAGCAGATGTGCTTTGATGAGATTCTGATCAACAGGGATCCAGCTCAAATGAGCTAGCAGAAGCAGACAACACTTACCAATTTCTTTACCTCACAGTTGGCATTGGGTCAGTGTGGCATATTGACTGAGGGCAACCTCCCATTGCAAGGATGTTGCACATGGGCAGACAGGATATATCCACTGGTTCCCATGGATGGTGAGCTTCCAACACACTTTGTTGAGGAAGAGATTGCCCAACTTGAACAGGACACTGTGCTCAGTGCACAATAGCGAGACATTTAGTGAGCTGTCGACACATTTCAAAATCTCCATATCACATGGCATGACCCTACCAGCAGGGCAAATCTGCATGAGAACCCACCTCTTGAACACCTAACAGGTGGTGAACATTAATGCATATTGCCAACATGCAAAGGAAATATGCACAACATCATTTGGTCCAACTGAAGCATTGGCACCACAGGAATAACTGCACATTAACATCAGGTCAGATATCATCTCTGATGAGAATGCTAACAATCAGTTTGTGATGGGTATTCTGACTGCTCTCCATGTGCAAGACAAATCTATGAAGGCACAATCAATGAATCATCTCACAGAGCTATCAGTCAAATATATAAAATGAGTCAAGTTGCAGAGCAAATGAAGCAAGGACATGCCATTCACGTTCAAGAAGGATGATCCAATCAAGAGTGAGAGTGATGCTGAATTGGGATGTATCAGCAACACTGCTGACAAGAACAATATTCAGGCAGGAGAAATGGACCATGATGATCGACCTCCTGTGTTGGACATTGTTAATACCTCCAAGGATGACCACTATTGTGTGGTGAGTGCATCATCACATGATTTTGATCCCCATCATACACTCCCTGCTTATTACAGCATGATGACATCAAATCGTTCATGCACAATAATCTTCCTGTGAATAATCATGGTGAATTCATTTCCAATGCAAGTCCTGGGACCCTTACATTGTTAGCACCCATCAGTGAGTCTCATCTGTTTATCATATCATTCACATCATTTCATGATTGATATTGGTACCTAATCCCATGTTTATGGGATTCTGGAACATGATGTATAGTTTCATGCATTTCAGGGGGGTCCTGAAATGCACAAAACAGTTGTTTAATGGTGTATTTCATGAATTGTGTGAACGCATGTCCCATACTATGCTTTTGCGCATTTCAGGGGGGTTCTGAAATGTGTAAAACACTACATTGTGTCTCATATTTCAGGGTCATCCAGAATAATGCACTGAGACACTCATTATTTTTTTTTCTTGTTCTTTTCTTTACCATTCCTGTCCACTAATAACTAACATTGTCTCCCCACAGTTCTTGTACCTGGTATGCAGGAAGAAGAGGAAACAGGTCACATGCTCAACAATGTGACTGAAGAAGTCAAAGAAAGCATTGAATGAACAACAGCACACCTCATGATCCAATGCATGATTTCACCACTCTCCATGATGACGACATCACCATGTCATTCCTGCCTCACCAACATGGGCAGTCCATCCAACCATTCCCAACCCATTCCAAAGGACTTCAAAAAACACAAAAACATGATTATGCTCCAACAGTCTTGTCCACAGGTTCCAAAATGGGTGGACCATCAATGAAGAGTCCTTTGCAGACTGGCTGCAATGTCCAATCACCCAGTATGTCCCTTTGTTCATCATCTCTCATCAGACATCATATACTCACACTTATCAAACAGAATGTCAGTCAAAGTGCACAAAGTGTGCCATAGGCACACATGATCTGTCCCCTGCTGGGACTTGTTCTGGAACTCCCTCCATCTTGTCTGAAGTTGCCACAAGAGGCTCTTCAAGATGCCATCTCACAACATAGTCCATTGAATCCTTCTCTCACCTGAAACCTGTCACCTTGGACAAAGCCTCATATCAAGCATAATTTCAAAGGTATACCATCTCACTCATCTCAAATTGTATGCAGTTAGTGGTGCTAGTCATCCCAGATCTGGTCGTCCCAAAGCTGTCCCTTTCCCTCGTCAAGCCTGGAACATATCATTACCACCATGGAAGAGATCATAGAGTCAGATCTGGAGCATTTCACACTCTTTGGTTCCTTCTTCTTCGTTGTTGAAGCTAAAGGCATCAAGTTATGAACAAAGACATCCTCTCCCCTTGAATCCCTTCTGATGGAGTTTTCTGCATTGGACTGGAATTACATGACTGATCGCAAATATGGAGAGCTCGTCATAGATCTTGGGATCACCTTCCATCCAAAGTGAACAGAGCCTCTGGTCAGCCTATAAAGGTTGGAACAACTCGAGGCCTCTTTTGATGCATCTGGATTCACTTGTGGAAACATCCATCATGCCTGTACTCTAGAATGATATGGAAGCATTCAAGCTGAGATGACTCAGGAACAGGCTTGAAGAACTCAGATATGCTTCAGAAGCGCATATAATCTGGCCTATGAGGCAATTCATCCCAATGACAATTCTCCTACTTTTGTCATGGACAAGGATGTCTATGCTTGCAACCCAAAGTTCATGCAAGAATGTAATCTTGCTATCCAGATGTATGAGGGCAAGGCCAAGCAGCACTCCTATGGAGTTTGAGACAAGTATAGATTGAGTGGTTTTGCAGCCATCAATGTGCTAAATAATCTGGATATGTTGGTGGGTTTCTATTTGGTCTACATCTGAACTCTATTGTGATCATGCTAACATCCTGATAGACAGAGCATTATCTGAGATCTCAGCCTATGCTCTGGATCTCTTCTACCACCTGATTTAACTTCCTGGCCAGACGACTTAGGGAATTACAAAATGCACAGATCAGCTTTCGACGTGTTGAGCCTCCTAATATAGGTGTCTTGACAGGCATCATCTGCAACATAATCCAGAGCATCAGCAGCACTCCTGTCATCCTGGACTTTCATGTATGAGAGTCTATGGCCCTTCTTAGGCTTTCCCAAATCTGTGAACACTTTGGAATGTTCTTCCTCTTTGACCTTGATCTGGGACACATACCCTGTTTGCCAGACATACAAGAGCTGGATGATGCAGAAGTCATGCACCTTGTGAATGGCAAGGTTGGAGATTGTCACACTAATCCAAAGCAATTATGGCCAGCACTGTCTATGGTGGATGAGGAAGAGATATACCCTATAGGTGAAAAACTGACTTGGCAAGCTGTGGTCACTGCTATTGCAGAAAGGCCATGGAAACTGATGTAACCTTGGAGATGGGATGCTCGGTTTGCTGATCTGGAACTGGTGGTTGGGAAGATATTTGTTGACTTCACTTGTCAGATATGGCTGTTCTTGAACAGAAACTGGCTAGCAAAGCCTGACCACATTCCATCTCCCACCAGCTTCAAAGAGGCTATGGAATGTTGGTCAATAGAGAAGGTTTATTCAGCTATGACTGCATCTGCATTTGAGACTGGCAATGTGAACTTACCTGGATGAATACCCCATGGATGACCACAGACATCCTTTTCTGGACAGGTATCTATATTATTTCCCTTGCCAGAGGACTCCTATCATGCTCAATCTTCTTGGAATGGCTTTCATGTCAAGCCAGGGTATCTGTGGCGATTCCATGAACTCATGGATGTCCATGATGAAGAGAAACAATTTCCTGCTGTATTCTGGACAGTAACTGAGATTAATTCATTTACTTATATTATCCTCTTTACTTAGGCAAATAGTAATTATTTCTGCTATATCCTGCAAGCAGCAAGTGCCAAAGCAAGGATTGTTTACATCAGAGTTAATGAAGAGCATGACAGTTGGGACATTGAATATTCATAGAGCCAAGAAAGTGAACTTGAACAGGCTCCATACAAGGTTTGCCACCAGGTGGAAGAGGAATAGAAGGGTCTTGAATAGGAAGATCTTAGATCTCAGATTGGTCAGAGTTATTAAGGTCAGAGTCAAGATTAGAGCCAGAGCCAGAGTTATCAGAATTTGGATCATTAGATGGATTAGGAGGAGGTAGTGAGTGTGAGGACTGCCTAGAGAATTGAGATCTGGGAAAAGAAGGTGGAGGAGTAAATCTTGGAGAAGAGTTTGAGGAGGAATGGTTAGAAAACTCAGGAGAAGCAGATTGCTGTCTTGCTTAATCCTGCTGATAATGCTCTGCAAACTGTTGGGGATATTCCTGCAAAGCATCTTCAAGCAAAGCCTGAGAGAATTGATGAAATTTTTGAATCTCAGTTTACTCCTGATTAGTATGGTCCATTTCCTGTCTTTGAAATAACTTTTGTTGTTGCAGCTGAAGAAATTCCTGATGAATTTGTTGCTAATATAAAGCCTTCTGTGGTAAACACTCCTGAAGTTGCTGCTGCAGTTCCTGTTAATGTACTCTCTCTAGCTCCTGCTGTTGATAAAGCTGATGCTGAAACTGTTGCTGATATAATCTCTCCTGCTGCTCCACATGAAAATGATATTGCTAAAGTCTAGCTTGTTGTAAAGCAAATTGTTGTTGTGCATGTAAATTAAACAGATGCTGTTGCTCCATTTATATCAAGTGCTAATGATGTAGTTCCTCTTGTTGCCTCTGTTGCCAATATGCTTGCTCAGCAGCCTCTCCTTGAAAATTGATAATATGCTGGGCAGAATATGGAATATGTTGGGCAAGAGGTTGAAAAACAGGTTGTATTGGAGAAGGTTAGAAAACAGATTCAGAATGAGCAGCAACTCTAGAAGACTGAGCATGTTTTTGGTGTCAATGTCTTTGATGTGTAGCATTGAAATTCTCTATTAGCTGGGAATTATAGTCGACTCAAGGAGATGAAGGTGGATGCTGAACAGGAATATTAGATGACCCAGGTTAAGATAAAGAACAATGAATTTGATATAAATGTTGGACATTATGATAAGCAATCTGGTGATATGGAATACCAGCATACTGATAGACAGGAACAGGAGGATGATTTTTTTAATAATATATATTGAAAACTCACTCTCAAAGCAGCATGTATTGTAGGGTTATGATAATAACAGTTTGGAGGAGAGCCAAGAAGACATTGGTCATGTTCAGCCTGGTGAGCAGCAGATTGAGCACATTAGGGAGAAGTAGGAGGAGTAGACCTAGATAGATATACATATACATATCATATAAAAAGAAAACATAAAAACAACTTACATTCTGCAAGCAACAAAGAGAAAGATATAGAGAATCCAGAGAATCCAGAGGGTCCAGAATGCACACCAATCATCACCTTGCCTCTTTCAGGGTTCTTATTACCCAGAAGTAGTAACCAAACCACCCTATGTAATCAAACTTGAAGTGATGACAGGACTGAAGGTTGTTATGATTTGCTATTACACCTACTCTTTTTCTACTTAGACTCATCTCCCTCCTCACCTAGTTCTCTTTATGCTAGGCTTGTAGTTCCTCCATTCACATAATCATTATTCTTCCATATTCTTTCATGTTCTGTGATTACTCATTGCTTTTCTTTTGCCATTCATTCACTGACTCAATGATTAGTCAACCCATTGTTCCATAATATTCTTTTATTTTCCATGTAATTGCTCAACATCCCTCTGTTCCTGTATATAAATCCACCAAGTAGCACTGAGTATCTTCAGCTTAGTGTTATGAACGGCTCGTCGTGTTCACCAAGAAACCAGACCTTAACTGTTAGCTGGACCAAACCATAACCCTAAGGAGAGAAAGCTGATGATGGAGCTACCTGGCAGAAAGAAGGAATGCCTATATCATGGGCTAGCTGGAGCAGGAACTGTCGTAAAGCCTTCATGAGAGACAAGGGATGAGGCCCGAAGGCCAAGCCCTTAGCAGACAGAGGAGGAGCCAATTGACAAGGTGGCTAAAGCTGGGGTTCCCAGCTTTAGGCCACTTGCCTTATATATTGCCTAGGTCTGCGCACAGACCAAGCTGTACACTACTATACATGGTAACGAACGTACTACAGTAAGCATAATGAAGGAATGGAAGGACGGAGATTAAGAGCTGCAGGCTGCAAGGAGGCAAGCCCTGAGATCTAGATTGTAGTCCTAGGAGATAGGATCGGAGATCCGAGGATCAGGATCAAGATCCAATATATAATAATGGATACATAGGGGTGATTAGATTGGATCGGGAAATCTAGGAGGTGGCAGGATTGCCATGGAGATCCGATGGAGATGAGGGTCTAGGGTAGTCTAGGGTTTGCCATGTGACAACCTTGAGGCATGATGTCATAGATGATGTCAGGGTCTGGACTCATCATGTGACTGGTCATGTGATCGGCCTTGTGGAGGTCATGTGATGTAATGAATGTGAGGGTGAAGGAAAGTGAGAAAAAGGAGAGTGAGGGAAATAGTTAGATGCAAGGGGATTCGTAACACTTAGACCTAATTGGAATATAATGTCTTTCTCTTATTTGTATGTCTTTGCTCTACACCTGAGTGAGTGCTTTTGCTTATAGCTGTATCCCATCCCAATAACAAGGGATTGTCCTTGGTCCACCTATTTCACTGGGCAGTCACTTGCCTAGCCTTTGCTAGGGCAAATCCTTGACATTACAACCTGCAAGGTACTCCCTTATTTTCAATCTTAGGACCTTCAGCCAAGTCCATGCTTGACCCTTCAGGATCAAGCATAACAAAGGTAATAAATACCTGAGACAAATTGAGTGGGAAAATGGGCTCTTTGAGCTATGAAACAGCCCTACAAATTAGGTCTTTATTCTGTAGTGCAATCAGAGATCCCAGCCTAAAGGCTTTAAACAACTAGCAAACATACAAAGTTGAATCTGTGAAGCCAGGTAGTAGAGACTATAATCACACTTTTTTCAAGGAATGGTTTTCACTGCTGAATTACCCCTCAAAGAGCAAGGCAAGGATATAGATGTCTAATCCTTAGACTATCTCTTTCAGAAAAAAAAAGAGTACCAATAAAGAGTATTATATGTGAGATGAGAGAAAGGAACAGCTTCTGAAAGGCTAGATAAGCTTACCAGAGGCTCTTGGAATGATTATTGAGATCAGCAGGATTAGTTCAGCAGGGAAGAGCCTAGCAGAGCAAGAGGATCATCCAGAAATGAGAGGGAGAACAATTGTATTACATAAGCTACATAAAGTGAATGGTAACAAAAAAAGGCAGAAAACATGACATTAAGTGGTCCAGCCAATGGAACCAATAGAGGTAGTAGAGCCAAGAGAGGTGAAATAATTGTCAGGAAGAAAATGGACCCCAACATTCTTGGTTAAATTTATAGATATCTTTGAATTGTGGTAAATTATTATTATTTCTTTGACAACACATTGTATAGATATCTCATGGATATCCCCTTCAATGTTATAAGTGATGATACTGTGATTCATATGTTTGATTCATGGAAAATTATTACCAGCTATATAAGCTATGATATTTGAACAATGTTGCCTGCATTTCACATGCTGAGTCACATGAGATTATTACTGCTTATATAGATTATGATATAGGAATAATGTCTCCTATATTCCAATCACATATCTGAATCATGGGTGATTATTACTGCTTATATGGACTACCAGGCAGTGCCCATTTTTGGGTGGCAAGCCCTGAAAACCCCCCTATATAACAGATCTTTCATAGGATAATCCTTTTAATATTTACTTAATAATCAAATGTTCCTCTTTTGCAATAAATCACATACATAACCTGATTTTAAGTATTAATATTGCAATGGTCTATCAATTTCTAATGCCCATGTTATCAAACAAAAAATAAATAAGATTAGATAAAAATTATAATATATTGAACCAATTGTTATTATCAAGCTAGATGATGTGATTAAATATGTAATTCACCACTGTTTACACCACTGCATTTGTCTAAGCTCACATATCATAATAACACTTAGAATGGATCAAAGATTGAAATATTAAATGCATATATCTAATCACTATCATGCCTTCATTGCTATTTGTCCCAGACCAAAAAAGAAATATAAGCATTATCATGATTGTGTTAGTCTTCACAATGACCTCAAAAACCCTTTTCATACTAACCCTTAATGTGGTGCACAGAACATATAGTCAACTCTCTTATAATCTATATCCCTCGAAACACTTCTAACACCTGAATCATAAAATATTTTACTTGGATATAGTAAAAAGATTATAGTACAATGTCTATTTTCTCTATCAGTCATATTCTATTGAGCCCAAGCCTCAGCCAGCAGTGCTGCATAGAGAAATATGAATTATAAAAAAGTTGACTGTGTCACCAAATAGTGTGAGAATCTCACTTAGCTTAGTAAAAATAGATCATATGTATATATCTGCACTATATGTGAATCAAATCAAATCACATGACACTCAGAGCAATTATAGTCAAGAATATATATTATTTATATCCCCACCAAAGCTAAGCAAGATTCCCACACTATTTAGTGATACTGCATTACATTCAGGTTAGTATGGAAATGGTTTTTAAAGCCACTATAGTTGGGAAATTTTAAGTAGAGGGCAATGATCTCACTTAGCTGCTATCTCAAGGTCAAGTCTCCCTCCCTTCTATTCAGCAATGGCCAGTCCTTCTTCAGAATCTCTTTGATAACCCTTCAGATCAGAGAGAATTCAAAAAGAAAATTCATGAATATAACAATGCCTTGGCATTCAGATCTGTGAGAGTAGAGATTGATCATCAAGCTATTCAAGGAGCTGGCCCTGCTTTCTTTTGCATTCATGGTGCTCTTCACCATCTCATGGGTGCTCTCCTACCTCCTGATCACCTTCAGCCATCCTATGCTCAGCTGTGCATCTATGATCCACAAAATGAAACTGATAGGAGATTGCAAAGAAACTCTCAATTAGATGCTGAAATTCTTCTGGACTTACACAACACCTTGAGAGATCTCCACCTTTATGCTCCTTTATACAAGCAGACCTATGAGATTATGTAGGTCAGTCTCTTTATGCTCATCTGTCAAGTCATGTCTTGCTGACATTCTAATCTTTAAAGGCCAAGCCTCCTGAGGAGTATACTGATGTGGCCATGAGAATCCATCTCCAGCAAGGAAATGATCCTAGACATTACAATCTTCCTACTGTTCAAGAGATAGCTGCTATCATACCCAGAGATGCTGCTAGAAATGTCAGAGCTGAACTTGAGATTGTTCTTCATTTTTGGGAAGGTGGTCTTCATCATATTAGCAATATCCATCCCTCCTATTTTCCTCTCCACTATTTTCTCTTCTTTTCTCAATGTGAAGAGGGCTAGCATTTGAACATTCCCTTGCAAGATTCATATGATCATCCACATCACTTTAAAAAGATCACTCAGCTTCTCTGGTATGCATATAGATTGCATGTTTTTCCTCTACAAGTTGAGCCTCCCAATCTCTTCAAAGGAGGTAGACTTTTCCAGCAATTGATCTGTGATGCTTGGGCTTGCATTGATCAATGCAATCTCACCTGGATGGCTAATAATCAAAGGACTCTCAGAGCTGATCTCTATCAGGGCTTGCAAGATTGTCTGGCTCAGGATGCTGGTCAAGTGGGTCATGTCATCCTTACTTCCACTCACAAGGGCAGCACTCACTATATGCAGCAACTCCTTCAAGACTCTCTGTTCATCTGTAGGGAATATAGGAAGCCTGACTTCTTTCTCACCATGACTGCTAATGAAAGCTGGCCTGAAATCACACAGAACTTGCTTCCAGGTATATCTAATTTCTTATTTGATTCATTCTCATATATATGTTTATAATTCACATCAGGTCAATCTGCTGTGGACAGACCTGATTTGGTGGCAAGAGTATTTCATGTCAAGCAGCAAGCCTTGCTCAAATTAATTTGTGATGGCTACTTTGGTTAGCTGGCTGGCTTTGCATATACTATTGAGTATCAAAAACATGGTTTTTCTAGAGCCTCAGGACAAAATTCATACTATGCAACAAGTTGATGTTGTATTTCTGTGGCATCAAACATGACCTTATGTGAGCTTATCTGATTCATTCTCAGGGTCCACCCTGAATGTTTGCCCTTGGAAGAGATGTTGGAATTTATATGGTGGAATGAATCTGAGATGGATATAGATTGGTAGGAGTGTCCAGGAAGTAATCTCAGTCATTAAGAATATGTTCTAATGAAAGAGGAGATCTATCTTTTACCCTTACCCTTACCCTTCCCACTGTCTTGAGAGGAAAGAGGAAGAAGGGGCTCCAGAAAGGAGATTGGATGTTGTAGGTGAGAAAAGGTATAATGAAGAAGCAATTGCAGAAGGGAAATGGGAGCTCATTGGGGAATAAATATGGACAGTTGATGATAATGAAGAGGTTCCAGTCTTGGCTGGCTGACTGAATACTTCAGGCTCCTGACTAAATAGCTCTTCCATGAGATGGTTATTGGGTTCTATTTGGATATTTTGGTCTAAATTGGAAGGGGATTGAGATATCTGAAGAGAAATGGGTTCAGAAGAAGTGTCAAATAAGTTTGGAGTTGATGGGGGTAGGGCTGGAGGTGGCTTCAAGATCTGGTCACCATTCAAACTGGAGGAGTGATAAGCTGGGCTGATAGACACTTCTGATTTGACTTACAATTCAATGAGTATAGTTCTGAATTCTGATTAATTGTAAACTATTCACCAGGTGTGTTTGGTGTCTGAGGGAAAGCAGAGATGTCTGCACTAATGGAAACCTCAGTACACACCTCACTTCCTTGGTGTGGGTGGGAAGTGTATGGGAAGAAGTCATGAGGAATTCATGTTTTCTGGGATTTTTATGTGTTGGAGAAGTTTTACTGTTGGAGATTTCTGGAGGTATTTGGCATGGAGGGAGATTTCAGCGATGAGAGGGAATTGGTTCTGGTTGTTCTGAATCAGAAGAGGTGGAATGCTGGTTTGGGACTTGTGAAAGGGTGTCATCACTATTGAACAGCATCACTGTCTTCAGAGTGAGTAATGGAAAAGAAAGGGAGATAAATTCTGACAGGATTGGTAATTGGAACCAATAAATTCTTGGTGTAACATTTCTTTGTCAAAAGTGAGGTTGTTGAGGAAGACATCAGATGTACCCCTTGCCACAAGGTGGTAGAAGTGGACTTTCTTTTTC
>JBBPKT010000849.1:0-13064 GCA_038089395.1 Pulveroboletus frians
AGAGGCTTGAAATGCCAAGCACCTGCTACCACAGCACAGCCACCATTGGTGCACCCTGGTACCTGCAGGAAAGATGACTCTGTTCCAGATTCCATTCCTTTTTCTTTAACATCACACTACCCCTTACTAATAGCCTTCATAGATTCAGGCCTAGTAGGGGGATACTGTCATATCTGTCCATTCTGGATCCTTGGATCCAACTCCAGACCCATTTCTCCTGACCTCTGGTGTATTCTCAATGAGTCTGCACCTCTGAAATTCCAGATACTCTGTATTTAGTTCTCCTTGTTCTTATATTACATTCCATTCCTTGTTTGCAGTACATAGCTGCTAGTCTCACCTTCTGTCATTCTCTGTCCCTGTGCTCCACTTAGGAGCACAGCTCTGGTACACTTAGCATCTGTTCTCTGGGCTCTGACTAACACCTATATTTTACACCTGTATATAAGTCTCCACTTTTCTGTTGTAGATACTTTAGTTCCAATATCAACTTAGACAGTCACCAGACTCACTCTGATCCACTGAATCTGTTCTCTGACTTTGATAATCATCATAAACTCTCTAGTCTCTGATCATCTGACCCCCTTTGTTATGAATTCCCTTGCACCTAACTATTTCCCACATCTTCCTTTACCACATTCCTTACATCCTCATGCTCCTTAAGTCACATGACCTCCACAAGGCCGATCACATGACCAGTCACATGATGAGTCCAGACCCTGACATCATCTATGACATCATGCCTCAAGGGTTACACATACTGTTATATCGTATATGCTGACCTAATTATTTTTATTTTCTCTTCACTCATTCAGCGGTCACATGACCAGATCACATGACACGACCTAGACCATGACATCATATGACGTCACACCATGTGGTCACCTCGCTCTTTTAATCACTGTCACTACACTTCTCCATCACAGAACTCTCCTACACCTGTGAGATATCACTTATCATACATAGATAGTTTTCACACCTTATCTGTAGCACAGCCTGGTCTGTGCGCATTCTCCTGCAATATATAAAGGGTGCGTCCTCAGCTGGTATCCCCAGCTTTGGCCACTTGTTCCTTGGGTTAAAACCTTGGACAATAAGTGTCTTCCTTCGCTCTTATCTTCTCTGCAAGGCTTTACGGCAAGCCTTTAGTTGCTCAGCTTCGGTGTTTCGTGTTCCGCATAACACATACTAGACTATTCTAAACCCTATCTCCGATTGGATCTCCACAGCATTCCCATGCCACCCCCTAGATCTCCTTATCTGATCTAATCTTCTTTTGTATTCATTAGTATATATTGGATCTCGATCCCAATCCTCAGATCTCAGACCCTATTTCCTAGAACTACGATTAGATCTCAGGGTTTACCTCCTTGCAGCCTGACCTTTTTAATCTCCGTCCTTCCATTTCCATCATTACACTTACCATATTACATTCCTTATCATGTATAGTAGTGTACAGCTTGGTCTGTGTGTGAACCCAGGCAATATATAAGGCCAGTGGTCTAAAGCCAGGAACCCCAGCTTTAGCCACTTGTTGATTGGCTCCTTCTCTGTCTGCTAAGGGCTTGGCCTTCAGGCCTCATCCCTCATGAAGGCTCTACAATGGTTCCTGCTCCAGCTAGCCCCCATTACAGGCATCCTTTCTCTTGCTGGGTAGCTCCATCATAAGCTGTCCTTCCTTGATTGTCATTCAGTCATCTGGCTAATGGGTTTGTTCAGTTCTTGGTGAACATGCTGATTTGTTCACAACACCCTTGAGTCTTTGAACTCTCATCTGACCCACTCTTGACCTTCATTGCTTGCAACAAGGTCAACTCTGACCCTATCCCATTCTCCAAAAATACAGAACAGCCCAGACTTGTGACATAGATGTACCACATAAGGTGAAGCCAAGTCCTGTCTGAACTCTGGATGTCCTGATGTTACCTTCCAGAGATTCAGTTTTAGCAGCTGTTCAGGACACAAAACACATCAATGCAATTATCAGCAGCCCAGTCTCCTCAAAAACAGTCTGAAGAATCCAAAAAAACTCATTCAAGGCTGTGTGAATAAGAAGAGCCACTGCTTAATGCAGTACATAGAAAAAAGTGTTTAAAATTTGCTTTGAAGTACAAGGAGTGGACTGTGAAGCAGGTAATCTGGTCAGATGAAATTAAAATCAACAGGATTGCATCAGATGAAAGGCAGTGGGTGTAGAAACAGTCTGGAAATGGATTCATCGAGAGAGAGATTCAGGGTACAGTAAAGTTTAGTGGAGGAAATATTATGGTATAAAGCTGTATAGGCTGGGAAGGTGTTTGGAGACTTGTAGAGATTGAGGGGAAGATGAATGCTGAGCAATATGTGGACATCTTGAAGAACAATCTGCTACCTAGCATGGAAGAAAGTGAAATTTCTCAAGAGAATATTATTTTTCAACAGAATAATGATTCCAAGCACACCTCCACAAGAGCTAAGAAATGGATGGAGAATAACAATATTACTCTCTTAGACTTGCCTCCACAGCCTCCATATCTCAATCCCATTGAACACCTCTGGCATTATATCAAAAAGCAACTTAGCCAATAAAGTATATTCATTTATACACTGACACTTTGTTGATATTTGTTTATATTCAGAAGTTATTATCACTGTATATAGCCCTTTTTTAGGCTGTTTCAACAGTCTCTTCAAGTGTCCATTATGTCCATAGTCCATCTGGGTAGGTCATATTTCATATTTTTTTGTTTCCTTGTTTATCCAGATCTATTTGTAGAATTCATCTGTTAGTCCAGATCCAGATTGTGTCAGTCCAGTACTAGATTCATATTCTCTGGACTGGATGGTTTTAGTTTAGGTACAAATGGGGCCCTGGATCTGTTTTATCTTGTACATAGAAGTCTATAGGTGTACCTAGGTGTCAAGTCCAGGTCTTCTGGACTCAAGTCCAATCAGAGATCCAAAGGTTAGTATATGAAGTTTGTAGAAAGGATGATTGGAGATTGGAGTGACAAGGGGGTACCTAGAAGGACTTGGCAGAGGATATATGTGTTGCACCCTTGCTAAGGCTCAATTTTCATATGTCATAGAAGGAGAGAAGAAAGGGAGGAAGTGAGTGAAGAGATCTGACAAGGGACTGGAGGAGACTAACTCGATGTTCATACTAGAGCACAAAACAGAGTACAGGAGGCTTATATACTAAAGTCCAGTTCAGAGTTTAGACAGAGGAATGGAGAGATGCATGAAAAGGTATATCAGATAAGGAGAAAACATATGGTGTGGCAAAGGGACTAAAGAAGTAATGAAGGGTTGGAACTAAGAATGAAGGGTCAAGAGTAAACAAGGGGAATACTAAATATAGTAACTGTGGAAGTCTGATAGGAAGGTATGAAGTCTGGATGAGGAGATATGAAATTCAAGGTGTGAAGGTGCAGAGTCAGAGTATGGGGTTCAAAGGATGGGGTTTGGAATGGATGTGACACTAGGACTATAAAACCAGTGTACCAAAGCTTCTCAAGGGATCTTTTTGCAATGCTTTCTCCCTTATCATTGTCCAATTTCATTCTTCATCTTTTATTCACTTTGTTTGATAGCTGGCTGCTGAGATCCATACTCACATAGCCTGTGTCACTGTTGTCCCTTCCTTAGAACAAGTTATACTTGCAACCTTTTCATAGATTCTATTTCATCCTGAAAAGATCCTTGGTTGATCTATAGGCATATATCTATCCTGATGTGGCACATCTCACAGGGGACTGTGTCAAGTGCCCCAGATATTCAGAAATTCATAACCAGGCCAGAGAAAACCTGAAGATGGCCGATGTATGACCCCATCATAGAAAGTAGAGTAGTACAGACACTACACAAACACAAGATGAACAGAGGGAATAATTCATACTCCATCATCTATTCTCAAGACTTTACTATCTACCATTCTCACTCCATCATTCACCTCCAGACTTTACCATACACTATCCATGTTTCACCATTGTCATATCTGTTCAAATACAGATCCTCAGATCCAACCCCAGACTCAATTCCAGACCCACTTTCTGTGACCACTGGTGTGTTCTCAATAAGTCCACACCTCTGACATTCTGGACACTTTATATTTAGTCTTCCTTGTTCTCTATGTTATGTTCCATTCTTCACTTACAGTATATAGCCACTAGATTTGCTCCTCTCCATCTTCCATTCCTGTGTTCCTAAGTGGAGCACAGCTCCAGCCTACTTAGTATTCACTCTCCAGACCATTATTAAGACCTATGTTATGTTTTGCATCTGTATATAAGTCTCTGCACTCCTGTTATAGATAGTTCAATTTGAATATTGATTTAGATAGTTTCCAAACTCAATCTGATCTAACCTCAACCTTCATTGCTTGCAACAAGGTCAATCCAATCCTCATTCTGCCCTCCTGAAATTACAGGACACACCCAGAGTTGTGACAACAGCACATCAAATAAGGTGAAGCCAAGTCCTGCTCAAACTCTGGAGTTCCAGAGTCACCTCCTAGAGACCCAGTTCTAATAACCATACACACTCTACTAACCACCCTCTACATTTTATTATCCACTATCCACACTTCACCATCCACCATCCATCATCCACTATCCACTACTAAAATCCTCTAGACTTTACCATCTAGCATTAACACTTAACTATCCACCCTCTAGACCTTACTATTCACCATCTACACTTCACTATCCACCCTCAAGACTTGACCAATCACTAATGATATTCTACTATCTTTATTCCACTATTTAACCACCATCTAGCTTTCATACTTCTCCATCCAGCCTCTAGACTGTATTAGTCACCTTTCAGACTTTACATAACCCAAACTTGACTTCACCATCCATCTTTCAGACTGTTAAAAAATCTAACTAAAAGGGCAGTGATTGCTCACTACACTAACTAGCAACAGTAATAAGGTAAAATAAAGCTGGCACTCACCTCAGCTGCTGCCCAAGGAGTAGCAGAAATGACTGAGAGGAGCCCAGGAGCAAAAGGGAATATATATATAAAGAGGGTGAAGATAGGAGTGCAAAGTCCAATCAACTCCAAAGCAAAACAAGTGATCTCTGTAAGGAAATAGTGAAGGGGGAAGAGAAAGGCATGAAGTTATGGAATGGGGATGAAGTGAAGATAGGATAAGGGAATGACATAAGGAGTGCATACTGACATGGCATTGGACACAAGTCCAACCTTCCTATCCATCTCCAACTACTCCTATAGGACATTGATAACTCCCATGTAGGAGCTGTAGGAATTCATCCAGAAGTTCATTAAGGAACTTTGGAGTTGGACAGGAAAGCCCAGAGGATCTCAAAGTTATCGTCTCTAACACAGATTTCACTAGCTAACCTCTAAACTTTGCTAACCACCCTCTGGATTTCAGATTTCATTATCTAGCTTCTAGAGAGAATTAGTCAAGTCATCTAACTAGAATTCAATGTACATTCTTCAGACTGTACTAGTAAATCTATCACTTAGTCTTACCATCTATTCTCAGACTCTACTATTTAGTATCTAAACTTTACCAACCTAATCAGATTTTAATATCCACTATCTAAACTGTACCATCCAATCTCCAAAGTTTATCATTTACAATCTATACTATATTATTCAACCTCCAGACTCTGCCATCCACTATCTAAAGTGTACCATTTAGCCTCTGGACTCTACCATCTACCACATAAACTTTACTAATCACTGTCCAAACTTTACCATCTACTACTCAGACTTTGCCATTTACCATCCAGATTTCACCATTCACTTTCCAGACTCCACTAACCACTGGCCAGACTTAATCAATCACTAACCAGATTTTACTATCATTCAGACTTATATTCACTATCCAGACTTCATCATCCACCAATCAGATTTCATCATTCACTATCCAGACTCTACTATTTACTAAAAAAACTTCATAATCCACTATCTAGACTTTACCATCCACTAACCAGACTCAACTATCCACTGCCCAGACATTACCATCCACTAACCAGACTCTACCATCTACAGTGAGGTGCAAAACTGTTACAATGTTTGGTACTTTTGGAATGTGTGTGATGTAGTATCTGAGGGTGTGGGAATTTCACTTAGCTTTAGTAGACTTTTGAAGGTTGGAATGCTCCTTGGAATGAAGTTGGGACACAGTATCAATGCTGAGACCAGTAGAAGAGGCAATAGAGCGAGTAGAATGACTAGCATCAAGCTGTGATAGAATGGTATTCTTTTAAGTAAAAGAGAGAGATCGCATGATGATAGTGGTTGAAAACAAAGAAGTGTAAGAGCCAATTCAAACTCAGACATAATGTTTACATGTGTATATTTTTTTGTATGCCAAATAAACACCAACTATCCTACTTTTTACCAAGAATTCTACTACCATTATCAAAAGGTGCAAAACTGTTACAATGACACATGTGGATTAAAATGGGTATATCATATCTCCACAGCATTTACACATGGTCACATGGCTCAGGGACAACATTTGTAGCCAAGGGTTAGTAGTTCTCATGCCCCCACTAAAGCTAAGCAAAATTCCCCACACCCTCAGATACTACTTCACACACACTCCAAAAGTACCAAACATTGTAATGGTTTTGCACCTCACTGTACATACTATCCAGACTTTACCATCCACCATCTAGACTTTACCATCCACTGTCCAGACTTCACCATCCACCATCTAGACTTTACCATCCACTGTCCAGATTTCACCATCCACCATCTAGACTTTACCATCCACTGTCCAGATATCACCATCCACCATCCAGACTTTACCATCCACTGTCCAGATATCACCATCCACCATCCAGACTTTACTATCCACTATTCAGCCTTTACCATCCACTGTCCAGACATCACCATCCACCATCCAGACTTTACCATTCACCAACCAGACTTCACTATTCACTATCTGGACTTTACCATCTATCAATGAGACTCTACCATCCACTGTCCAGACATCATCATCCACCATCCAGACATTACTATTTACCAACAAGACTCTACCATCCACTGTTCAGACATCACCATCCACCATCTAGACATTACTATTTACTAACCAGACTCTACCATCCACTATCCAGACTTTACCAATCAACATCTAGACATTACCATCCACTATCCAGACTCCACCATTTACTAACCAAACTCTGCCATTCACTAATCACCATTACTTCATCATTTACCAATCTAACTTCACCATTCACTAATCTAACTCAACCATCTGCTGTCCAGACTTCACCATTGACTATCCAGACTTTAGTAATCATCAACCAAACTCTAACATCCACTGTCCAGACATCACCATTTACCAATCAGACTTTACCATCCACTATCCAGACTCCACCATTTATCAACCAAACTCCACCATCCAACATACACTCTACCATATAACCTCCACTATCTAGACTTTATTATTGAGTCTCTAGACTTTACCATTCACTATCTAACCCTTACCATCCACCACCCAGACTCTATCATCCAGACTCTATTATCTACTTTACAGATCTCAACATCCACAAACAACTCTCCACTGTCTAGCCTCCAGACTTTACATCCACCATCCATACTTGTTATATCCATCTATTCCAGATCTGAGGATCCAACTCTGGATCCAACTCCAGACCTGTTTCCTTTGATTTCCAGTGCATTCTCTAGCACCTCTGACTTTCCAGATACTCTGTATTTAGTTCTTCTTGTTCTTATGTTACATTCCAGTCCTTGCTCACAGTACATAGCCACTAGTCTTTCTCCAGTTCACCCTCTGTTCCTGTGCTCTGCTTAGGAGCATAGCCCTGGTACATTAGCATCTGTCCTCTGGACCCTTACTAATACCCATGTTTCCCATCCATATATAAGTCTATGCACTCTGTTGTAGATACTTCAGTTTGAATATTGACTTAGATAGTCTCCCAAGCTCATTCCGACCCCCTTGAGTCTTTAAAACTCTCCTCCAAATCATCCTCAACCTTTGTTGCTTGCAACAAGGTCAATCTGACCCTTGACTGCATTCTGAAATAACAGGACACCTGGAGTCATGACAAGGGCAGATCACATATGGTGAAGCCAAGTCCTGCTCGAAATCTGGAGTTTCCAGAGTTACCTTCTGGAGATCCAGTCCTAACAATACTCTTTTATCATCTATCATCCACATTTCACCATTCACTATTTAGAATTCTCAATCCTGTTAAGTCTGGGTCCTCTGGACTCAAGTCTGGTTAGAGGTCTGATGGTTAGTGTATGAAGTTCATTGGAGGATGAATGGAGATTGAAGTAATAGGAAGGTACCTAGGAGGACTATGGCACAGGACATATGTGTCATGCCCTTATCAAGGTTCAGTCCTTGTATTTCATAGAGGAACAGAGGAGAGAGGAGAGAGAGAGAGAGACCAGACAAGGATCTTGAAGTGACTAGTTTGTCAATATTCATACTGGGATACAAAGACAGAGTACAAGAGCCTTATATACTAAAGTCTGGTCCAGAGTTCAGACAGAGGAATGGAGGAGCACATGATAAGGTATGTCAGATAAGAGGAGAGCATGTGGAAATGGTGAACATACATAGGAGGAGGCATATGGTGTGGTGAAGGGTCTAAGGCAGGAATGAAGGGTCTAGGATAAGAATGAAGGGTAGAAAGAAGACAAGGGGAATACTAAATATAGTAACTATAAAAGTCCGGGAGAAAAGAGTGAAGTCCAGGTGCAGAGGTGTGAAGTCCAGGTTGCAGAGGTCTGGAAAAGGAGTGAGGGGTTTGGAGGTACAGAGTTCAGAGTGGATATGACAAATCCATGACCCACAATTGTTCACATTCCACTGTTCACTCTCCAGACCTAACTACTATTATCCACCATTTATACTCTATCATCTACTATTTACCTCTATCATTCACCCTCCAGATTTTACTATCCACACCTAACTATCCACCTTCTTGATTTTATCATTCACTAACTGTTGTGAACAATTTGGTGCATTCACAGAATCTAAACAACAACTTATTAACCAGATGACTGAACAAAGACAAATTGAAAGTGGCTGATAATGGAGTTACCCAGAAAAGGAGGAAAGGTCATATCAAGGGCCAGCCAGAGTGATCTCTGCAGATGAGCCACCTTGAGAATGAGGGGACAAATCTCTTAGCACATAGAGGATAAGTCTAACTGACAAATAAATAAAGCTGGGGATACAGCTTTGGACAAGACCCTTTATATATTGCCTGGGTCCAAACACAGACCAAGCTGTACACTACTATACATGGAAGGACTATGCTATAACCACATTCCACCATCCACCATCCACCCTCCAAAGAGATTTGGGAACATAGAAGAACCTTTGATTATGTGAAGGAACTAACTACTAACCTAGTGTAACAAGAACAAGGTGAGGAAAAGAATAGTACACAAATAATGAATTGTAACAACTAAGCACCAACTACTGACTACAAATTACCAATGACTGACTACTCAATAACCTCCACTGTCATTCAGCATTCACTGTTATTGTTCACTTAGTAATATCTACCATACCATGACTGCCATTCACCTTTCACTCATTGCAATCTACCATTTACTGTAACTAACCTAACTAACTAACTGACTGCCATCTACCATTAACTTACCCACCCTTTACTCACTACCATCCACCCTCCACTTACTATTTATCATCTACTAACTACCAACTACTGACTATTCATTGCCATCCACCCTTCACTAACTACCATTCATATTCAACTGATAATCATCTACCACCCTTCACTCACTTCCAACCATTAATCACTCACTGCCATCAACTAACCATTCAGTACCATTTATTAACACTCATCACTTTTTAACTGACAACCAGTCTATGTTTCCCATCATCTATTAGCTCTATGATTTAACATCCATATTTTATACTTCACTAACTGCACTTGACCACCTACCAACCAGACTTTACCATTCAGACTTTAACATCTACCAAACACATTCCACTATATAATATCAAGAACAAGAACTCACAATTCTACAATCAGATTTCACCATCCACTAAACACATTACTGTTACCCTGACTAATATTAAGACATTACTAATCACCATGCAAAATTTAACATCTACATCCCTAATTCATTAATCACTAACATACCTAAAACTAACCTAACTCAATCATTCATCATTTGGATTTCACTACTAAAATTATAAATAATCACCATTACCATTTACCAAACCTAAAATCCACTAACCATTAAACAAACACTATCAATCACCAATCTAACTCACCATTCAGTTTCCAGACTTTATCATCTACTGATAAAACCTACTTATTTTCACTCCTATCATTTCCCTTTATCTTATCTTACCATCACCACATGATGTTAACTTTCATCTTATCTAGATTCAGGTAGATCCTTCTAGATCATTCCATTATGTCATAGGCTAGACCATGACATCTAATCTAACCGATCATATTTAATATCTGTTAGTAAGAAACCCTAGCCCACAGCACAGGGTTTGCCTAGGGTTTTGGGCCTAGTAGTAGTATATATTTGTAGCACTCACTTGTAGATTAGGCTTGTGCTTGATATTCTAGTCCTTTTGCTCTTATTCCCAGAGTGAAGGTCTGGATGTCCCTTTTGCATATTTTATGCTTGGGTTAGTCCCTGACATCTACATTCCTACCATCTACTAACCAAATATTACCAACCACTAACCTAACTTTACCATCCACTATCTGGACATTACTAACCATTACCCAGACTTCACCATTTACCATCCAGACTTTACTAACCACTAGCCAGACTTCACCATCCACCATTTAGACTTTACTAACCACCATCTGGACTTTACCATCCATCAACCAGAATAACTAACCAGAAATTACCATCCACCATTTGGACTTTACTAACCACCATCTGGACTTTACCATCTATCAACCAGACTAACCAATCAGACATCACCATCCAGACCCAACATCCACTAACTGGACTTTACCATTCATCACCCAAACAACTAAACTAACCACTAACAAGACTCACCATCCATCATCCAGACTCCACCATCTAACAACCAGACTTTACCATCCACTAATTAGACTTCACCATCTGCCAACCTAACTTTACCATCTAACCAGATATCACCATTCACCATCCAGACATCACTAACCACCATCCAGACATTACCATCCACCATCTGTACTTTACCATCCATCATCTAGATATCACCATCTACCATCTGGACTTTACCATCTATCACCCAGACTCACCATCTATCATCTAGACTCTACCATCTACCAACCATCCACCATCCATCATCCAGACTCACCATCTACTATCTGGACTTTACCAACCATTATCCAGACATCACCATCCACCATCTGGACTTTACCATCTAACATTTGGACTTTACTCATCACAATCCAGACTTCACCATCTATAAACTGTACTCTACCAACCATCAACTAGACTCAGCATCCACTATCTGAACTTTACCATCCATCAACCTAACTTCAATAACTAACATTTGGACTTTACTAACCTAAATCCAAATATCACCTAACCATTTGGACTTTACCATCCACTATCTGGACTTTATCATACACATACACTAACCAGACTCATCATCCACCATCTGGACTTCACTAACCATCACTCAGACTTTACTAACCACCATCCAGATTCACCATCCACACCTGGACTTCACTAATCACCATCTGGACTTTAAAAACCTAAGGACTTTACTAACCACCAACCAGACTCACCATCCACCAGCTGGACTTCCCCATCTACCAGCCTAAGACTCACTAACCACTACCTGGACTTTACCATCTATAATCTGGACTTTACCATCCACCATCCAGACTCACTATTCACCATCCAGACTTAGCATCCACCATCTGGACTTTACCATCTACCATTCAGACTCACCATCCATCATCCAGACTTTACCATCCACCATCCAGACTCCACCATCTACCATCCAGATATCATCATCCATCATTCAGACATCACCATCCACCATCTTGGTTTTACCATCCAGGCTTACACCATCTACCAAGCAGACTTCACCATCCACTATCTGGACTTTATCATCCATCAACCAGACTTCACCATTTACCATCTGAACTTTACCAACCATCAACCAGACTTTACCATCCAGTATCTGGACTTTACCATCCATCATTTGGACTTTACTAACTAACCACCATGACTTTATTAACCATTAACCAGACATCACCATCCACCATTTTAAAACCATCAACCAGACTTCACCATCCACCATCTGGACTTTACCATCCACCATTTGGACCTAACTAACCACCAACCAGACTTCACCATCCATTAACCAGACTAACTAACTACCATCTGGACTTTACCATCTATTAACCTAACTAACACCATACACCATTTGGACTTTACTAACCTAAACCAGACATCACCATCCAGCATCTGGACTTTACTATCCATCAACTAGACATCACCATCCAGCATCTGGACTTTACTAACCATCAACCAGACATCACCATCCAGCATCTGGACTTACCATCCACCATTTAGACTTACCATCTACCATCTGGAATTTACCATCCATCATTCAGACTAACCTAACACCATCCAGACTT
This sequence comes from Pulveroboletus frians, assembly GCA_038089395.1. NCBI lineage: Eukaryota > Fungi > Basidiomycota > Agaricomycetes > Boletales > Boletaceae > Pulveroboletus > Pulveroboletus frians. The sequence continues at coordinate 12,588 of JBBPKT010000849.1, forward strand.
TACCATCCAGCATCTGGAATTTAACATCCACCATCCAGCATCTGGACTTTACAATCCACCATTTAGACTTACCATCTGGAATTTACCATCCATCATTCAGACTCACCATCCAGCATCTGGACTTTACCATCCACCATTTAGACTTACCATCTACCATCTGGAATTTACCATCCATCATTCAGACTCATCTACCATTTAGACTTACCATCTACTATCTGGAATTTACCATCCATCATTCAGACTCATCTACCATTTAGACTTACCATCTACCATCTGGAATTTACCATCCATCATTCAGACTCACCATCCACCATCCAGACTTAACCATCCAGCATCTGGAATTTAACATCCACCATCCAGACTCACCATCCATCATTCAGACTCACCATCCACCATCCAGACTTTACCATCCAGCATCTGGAATTTAACATCCACCATCCAGATTCACCATCCAGCATCTGGACTCACCATCCACCA
>JBBPKT010000850.1:0-13054 GCA_038089395.1 Pulveroboletus frians
TTCACTTTGCAGAAGCATTAAGCTTCAAGATCCTGCTCAGTGCTTATCTGCTACTCAGGGTAGATGGCATTAAAAAAGAGGGTACCAGACAGTGTGATCACTAACCTTCTACCATTGGCATGGTCCTAGTTATCCAATGGTTTCCTTATTCTGCCATCTCCTAATGCCTTGGTGGGTGGTGAGGGTAATGATCGATTAATCTATGTCTTTCATCATTTGCTGGTTGGAGGAATGGAAGTACCTGCAGAAGGAAAAGATCTGGGGAAAAAACATGAAAAGGAAGGAAAAGTGCCATGTGTTTGCATGCTATTCACCTAAACATCGGCTGGGTCATCTGCATTCATGAGGTCAATGCCAGTAGGATGCGTATGGACCAATAGTGGACTTACAAAAAGTGATGCCACACATCATGAATACCATACTCCCCGAGCTTGCCATGCCAGCCCAAAAATTCCCTACCAAGCTTGAATGCATGATATTCTTGCTTGTCCCATGCAAGACCGCATTCACTTGTCTGAGGGTGGGAAAGTGTGTCAAAGTGTGGTATGTAGTTATTGAATCAACAAAGGCTGACATACCTGACTGACACTTGGTAGGCTCGGACCGACCTTATATCATGCAGTGTATCTCCCTACTCAGTGGAGGGCAAAAATATTCTTGGATTCGGTTGAGCACTGCCCTGATTTCATGGTGGAGACAGTCGAGTCCCTGTATCTTGCTGTGTCAGTTAATATCCATATCACAGCACGAATTCTTGAGCTATGCTCTGGAACAAAGCACCTGCATATGCAAATCCCATGCCATCTTGCTGGCATAAACCCCATTCTGGCCCCCCTTAACAACCTTTCACATATCGTCAGTCTCTATGTCAACCTCTCATCTATTTTTAACAGCGGAATCATCTACTTACCAAATGTACCGGTCTTCCATGCTATCACCCACCTTCACTTAACTAATGCTTGGGCCATGTGGATGCCTGTTGCAAACTTGATTGGACTTGAGGAGTTGAAGCAGCTCACTCACCTCTCTGTTTACCTGTCCATGGTTTGCACCCATACTTCAGTGTTACAAAGGATTTTGGGGCATGATGGTCTTGAAATCCTTGTCATGTGGAGGTGAGTAGAGACATTCTACAATGCTGTGACCTGTTTTCTTGAGAAGAACGACCTCACTGACCAGTGTGTTGTCATTATAAATGCCATTCCGATCATGCCCTACATACATGACAGAGGCTTCTGGTCATATGCTGAAAGGGTAATTGAATGGCATAAGGAAGTTGAAGGTGTGTATGTTGTACCTCATTGTTCTGGATATCCTTATGGGTTGCTCACTGTAGCGTCGTCATCCATGGCCAAGACCTGTTTCGACATGCCGAACATCCCCATGCCTCTGGTTTTTGATTATGACAGAAACTTGGAGCATGAGGTCATGACTCAAGTGGATTCCAATGGTTCCACTGATTCTGAGTATGTGTCGGATGGTGGTAGTTCTGAGGGTACAGATGAATGAGCTAGGATGGCACATGTAATATCATGAAATTTGTACTCCCTACTGTTGAAACCATTGTATGTCGCAAGTGAATTGAAGGTGTGGGAAGCCGAGTTCTGGTAGTGAGCGACCTCGCACTTGAAGCTTGACTCATGTAACTGGATCTCAACACCCACCACTCTATGGTTCCCCACTCTTGACGAAAGAGATCATACTTCATATGTAAGTAATTCATTGTTGCTTGTTTTGAAAATGAACTATGTCTCTCTCGAGGCTGAACAGGAATGACCGCAGGGTGACTGTCTCAAAGACAACTGCTCCATCAACACCAAAGAGGGTGCTCAGTAGTGTGAGAAGCTCACACTCATTGAACAGGCATAAAATAATCTCTATGAATGCAGGCCGCTACATCAACGTCAAACTTGAGGCTGTCCTCAATCTGTCGCAGTGCGAGGAACCTGCGGGGAACCTGCTGTCCTCCATCCATCATAACATGAGGAGCTTGCACTCATTGAACAGGTAAACAATAATCATCATGAATGCAGGCCACTACATCAATGTTGAAGAGGCTGTCCTCAATCTGTCGCAGTGTGAGGAACCTGCAAGGAACCCGCTGTTCTCCACCTGTTGTAACGTGAGGAGCTCACACTCATTGAACAGGCATAAAATAATCTCCATGAATGTAGGCCACTACACCAATATCAAAGAGGCTGTTCTCAATCTGTCACAGCGCGAGAACCCGCTATCCTCAATCCATTGTAACATGAGGAGTTCGCACTCATTGAACAGGTAAATAATCATCATCATTATGAATGTAGGTCGCATTCCATGATTGAGTATTTCTCAGACACACCACTTCTCTTCAGGGGTAGAGGAACATCAACCAGCTGCATTTTTGAGTCATGGGTATCAGTTTGCATTCTGCGAGCTTAGAGCAGGGTGAAGGTAGTGCAGACATAGAGAATAGCTTTGCATAGTACATAGTTCTACCTTGGCTCTGCTGTGATTGAGACACTGCTTGACCGTGACTTATATAATTCATTTATTCTTCCATTCCCCATAACCACCCATGATGAGCGGATGTTTCAGGTGTGGTGCTCATACATATAGTCGATCATTTGACAGCAGTCGAAGCATATCTTTGCATCAGTTAAGTTGTCCTCACTATCAACAATGCATCAGTCAACCCATGGCAAAGCGAAGCTTGCCGCATCCATCAGTTTCGACCCAACTGCCCCCCCAGAGAGCATACAGGGAGACAGAAAACAGTATTCCAATGGTTCAGTTGATTAGTGATATCATCCCTCACAACCCCATTGCCTCTAACAGGGACAAAACAGTCTCAGTGACAGAGAACTATGATGCCTCCTGTGATTCTATTCTTAGGTCCAGGACTTCAGGACCTGCTCGTCCTGTTCGGTCTTGCCGTCTTCCTGTGCACTTTAGGGATGCCCTACCAGAGCCAGCCCCTCCCCTCCCACTTGAGCCTTCTCAGACCCCTCAGGCCATTCCTTGTGTCATATTGCATGTATTCGACTCTTTTCTCACCGCTTTCAATATATTTGGCATCACTCATTACTATCATCACAGGCCATCGTACGATCCTGACACCTTTCTAACCCTTGATGAGTTGTCCAACAATCTGTCAGAAGCAGGTATTAGTGTGCACCCGCCTGCCGTTTCTGGCCCCCCTCCCCCTCTGTGGCCATGGAAGTCAATCTCCATCTGGAGATTGATGAACTGGATGTTGTTGGGAAGCAAACTCAAGTCCTCAGCTGAAGTCACTCGCCTCACCACAACGGTCATCAATGCTGAGGGCTTCTGCCCTCAGGATCTTGTAGGATTCAATGCAAATACTGAACTCAAGTGCTTTGATATCTCAGAGAAAGACCTTGACCCTGACAACCCATTTCGCAAGGATGGCTGGACAGAGACATCAGTTACCATTCCCGTGCCAACGTGTGAACATAATGCAGCTGGGAATGCACAGGACTTCTGCGTTCCTGGTTTTTTCTATCATAATCTAACAGCTGTGGTGTTCACTACATTCTCAGATATCTCATCTAAATGTTTTCACCTTACCCCCTTCAAACAACTATGGCGATCTCCAATAAGTGGTGAAGACCAACACATATACGATGAACTGTACACCTCAGACACATGGCTCAAAGCTCATGATGAGCTTCAGAAACAGCGCCGTGATGATGGCTGCACCCTCGAGCGGGTCATCGCAGCCATGATGTTTGCGTCTGACTCAACTCACCTTGCTCAGTTCGGGCACTCAACTGCATGGCTGATCTATCTCTCTTTTGGAAACCTGTCAAAGTACATGCATGCCTGCCTGAATTCACCTGGGGCCTGCTATCTCATCACTTTCATACCCAAGGTATATAATATCGTCTCTATAGTAAGCTTGACTGACCTTGATAAAATGATAGCTTCCATGTGAAATTGTCGGCTTCATCTCTCAATTCATGAATAAAAAGAATAACTCAGATATCCTTACCCACTGTAAACGTGAGCTCATGCATGCGATCTGGAAAATCCTACTGGATGACAAGTTTGTGAGGGCTTACAAGAATGGGATCAGAATTAAGTGCTACGATGGTGTGTATCGACGCATATACCCTCAGATCTTTACCTACTCTGCGGATTACCCAGAGAAGTGAGTCCGCTTATCACCATACTCATTACCGGTCTTACTAATATGCTACTTTGCTGTGACAGAGTTCTTCTAGCCACGATCAGGGACAAAGACCAATGTCCCTGCCCTCTCTGTCTCGTTCCAAAGAATGAGTTCCATTAGCTGGGGTTGCTCTCTGACTTTGCAGCAAGGACAGCCAAGATTCGCCTTTACTTCCGGGAACAGATCAGTGCTACACACAATGCAATTTACAAGTATGGTTCACCAATCAAGGGAGTAGTACCTGAAAGACTCCTAAAGGGATTCTCGCTTGTACCAACATTCATAAGTAATCCTAATTGTGCATTTTCTCAAGAACTGATGAGGCTCCAAAGAACACTTTTGCAGAGGTTCTTGGCCCTCTCAGACTCAATGTATTGACTATGTTGATGGTCGACTTGTTACATGAGTTCGAGATTGGCGTCTTCAAGTCTGTCTTTTGCCATCTCCTTTGCCTACTATATTTCATTGACCAGGAAGTGGTCGAAGTCCTCAATGCTCGGTGAGTGATAGCTCTCACATAGCTCACAGACCATGATTGACTGGGGATATTGTAGCTTCCATGAAATTCCATCATTCAGAGTCAGCATCATATGCTGCTTTCCTTCAGATGTCTTGGAGATGCGATAGCATGCCACTTGGCACTTTGAGAACATATTGCAGATAAGTCGCTGTTGTCTCAGGATAACTGGATATACTTGATGACCCCTTCCACCCTAGTGTGCAATCCCTGCCTTTGAAGGCCTTTTCCCATTGAATCATGACAATGTTGTGTGTATTCTATTGTTCTGTCTAGCTCAGTGGTATGCTCTTGCAAAGTTTCGCATGCACACAGACCAGTTGCTCGCTTTTTTCAAGCAAGCAACCAGACTTCTCAGACAGCAATTATGCAAGTTCAAGCGCTTTACCTGCTCTATGTTCAAGACCACAGAACTTTCCTTGGAAGCTGCTGCACGTTAGAGATGAACAGAGGCCAAACTGAAGGCCCAGACAGAAATTGACACTACAGCAAAAACTCCTCGGACCAGTGGCAGTAGCGCACTGCAACTGAAGACTCTGAACTTAGCATCATACAAGATACATGTGCTTGGTCACTATGCTCACATGATCCCGTTGATAGGAACAACTGATTCATACACTACTCAGATTGTAAGTACAAGCAATATGAAATGTCGAGAATGATCAATAATCATAAGTATTGGCCAGGGGGAACTCGCACATCAGCAATTGAAACAGTTCTATCAATGTACCAACAAGCATGATCTGATGAGCCAGCTCTTGAAGCAAGAAAGACGCCTGACCCATGTATGCCATGAAGTGGATACTGAACAGGCCTACACTTTAGAAACCAGTTCCGAGGAAGACTGTGCCCCAGTGAACCTATCAATGTGCTACCATCTGGCTTCCAATTCCCGCCACACAGTTAATCTTGCCGTGTTCTTGGCTGGACACTCGAGCGACCCAGTGATCAAGGTAAGATTCTTTTAGGCTGTTTATGAGGTGTTCTATGGTAACTATCTCTCCTAGGACTTCATTCCAAAGCTCAAAGATCACCTCTTTGCCCATCTATGCAATCTAGAATATGATGGTGATGAACGGACATTCACTCCAGATGAGCACAGTTCTATTTACTTTGTCAATGGTCTCAACCACATGGCTGTTCCCAGGCGCCTGCAGATCAATTATACTATGTACAACATTTGGCATGCATATGATACCCTTCAACCCAGTCATGGAGGGGTCATTATGTTGCATTCGCAGGAAGATGGCCCCTGATCACATCCATTCTGGTACACGCAGGTTGTGGCTGCCTTTGTGTTCCATCTCCGCAATGATGGACATGAACATACCAGGGACGTTCTGTGGGTACATTGGTTTGGCATAGTGCCCAGCTACCACTGGAGCATTGAGAAGGCTCACCTTCTGAAAATTGGATTTGTTCCAGACTCACCAGGAGCATTCGGCTTTATTGATCTGGCACTTGTGATTCAGGCATGCCATCTCATCCCAATGTTTGCAGACAGCCATACAGATTCACTCCTGCATCTTGGTGTTTCAGTTGGTCATGCAAATAATGACATGGATGACTGGACTGCATACTATGTCAATATGTAAGTACTAACTTCTTATCAAGGCTTTCTTGCCCATCCCAATGAATCTAGATTCGCCAACCGTAACTATCAGACTCAAAACTCAAAGTGAGAATGAGCACAAAAGATGAGAATTCCAAGCGTAAAGATCACAGTGTAAACTACGGGTTTATATACTACTAAGTGGCTATGCTATGGAACTTGCTAGAATGTTATGGAACATCGCAGAATGATTACCTAACATGACGTCATTAGAACCTTCTGGAATATTCTATGACCTTCCAATAAGATAAGATAGCGATTAGATAAAGCGTGAACTGTCAATAGTGAAGTAAGATTCTTGTGTTTCTGACAGTGACATGTATGCACGATTCATGCAGATCAGAGTTGGCCACAAGGTACAGGCTCCAGAAGCGACTCAGCAGCATACATATGAACCAGAGTCAGAAGAAATATCTCTGGACAATGAACAGGATCTCAAAGAGGGTTTGGATGTAGATGGAGATCCAAATGCTAGTGATGATGGATGCATGGACTCTGAAGGTGATGACAGCAATCATGCAGGGTGTTCAGACAGTGCTGAGGAGGGTGACGAGGCTGATGAAGAATCAGGTAGTGACTGCTCTGACTCAGTAGACCACTTCACATTCTGAATTCACTCCTTCCCTGACATTTGCATTTGATTGCCATATTTCATGTTGTAGCTAGTTGACTGTAAAGTATTGTATCCAGACGGAAAAAGTACCACAAATGTTGCTCCCTGAAACTGATTTCAGTACAATGAGAATGGATTATAATGGCTGCATACTTGGCTAAGAATATTACAATCAAATTATAATCCATTGTCACTGAATGAAATTACTCCACCATTGAAAGGATACCGAAGATATCCTATGATGATGCTATGGCAACATCCTCCTTTATAATCCATGCGGCAATCATATTATTTTGTTCCTAATGTACATTGGTCACAAGGGAATAGCATGATTGGTGTTTTTAAGTGATGTATAACTGCACTACACTTGTAATAAGGTGCATATGAAATATGTGACAACAAAATTGACATACTCTGATTCAAGTACTGAGTCACTAGGACAAAGGAAGAGTCTACCTGAAGCAGGGTATGAATCTTGGCACAAGGGTGATGTTGTCGCATATCACCTTGCTTGGCAAGGTCATTTCTCATGTCAGGCTCGTGTGTAAAAACGTCCACATGTACAAATAAAGACGAATAATGGTGTTTGAAGGGGTCATGAACCTTAACCTGTTCACATTTCTTAACGAAATATTTCGCCGAAAAGATTACTATGGGCGGTGTTTGTTAAACGATTGAAGTAAGCTCTCAGGCATGTTGAAGTATGAGGCTCTGTTCTCCGACGGTGTCGGTCGCTTTCCTCCGGACGTTACATGTCACTGTCACAAAGCTCCTTTTCGGATTCTTTGTTTAGAAACTTTGAGTATGCTTCCAAGAACGTCGCTGATGGTTTTTTCAACTGAGCTAAGTCACGCCATGGCTTGAAAACAGCTAAGACAGCTGCAGAGTACAACGTATTGGAGTTAGATATGTCGGCCTTCGGAAACCATCATCCTGGAAAGTAAGGAACTATGTTGTCAGCATTGGTTCGAATGGCTCGACAACACTTTTTCCGGTTCCGACTTGAGCAATAGGGTACTCTCGGTTTCCGCTGTCGAACTCCAACCTCGTCCGTTTCTCCTAAAGTTGATGTATCATATGTGTGTAGAAAGAAATCATAATATGACAGTTCTTCAAGTTCATCTCCTCGGTCGACATAGTCATGAACGTAACCTTGAAGATAAACCCCGTTATCCGACATGGAGAGACGGACACATAATATTTTTATTCTCACCTCTGGAGCGTTACGCTCTTGCATTGCATCCTGCGAACTATCATCTAGCTCTGGAAAGCAACACTGGAGCATCGCAAGCAAAGGCTTTATTTGTATTGGTTGAAAGTGATGGGATATATATCAATGGCCCCAATTCATCAGATAGCTTACTACTTCCGGAGCGCTGAACTCTTGACTTCGACTAAGCGTGTTTGCACATCTCTGCACCAGAAGTTTGTTCTGTCCCTGAATATCCGAAAGGCGTTCATTTGGAGTTCTCTGGAAAGCCTTTGATTTCGCTAACAAAGCAGATGTATTAGATGAACGTTGTTGATGCTTTGTAGCATAATTGGTGAAGTAGAAAGTTATATGTCACGTCTCTGCTCCGTTCGTTATGAGCTTGCAATCATGATTTGCTCGAATACAGTCTAGGACTGTTGGGATGTAGTTGTTGACCATGCCTGAGATGCGATAAGGGCCCCAATGACCTTCATCGTCAACCCATGCCATATCGGCCAATGGAAAGGGTGCATGTCGCTTGCAAGTCATTCGACCTGTAAACACTGATTCAACATCTCATTTGTTACTGAACACTTTTCAGCCCTCATACCTTTGAACACTACGAGACAACCTGGTCCACATCGATGAGTTTGTAATGCTTTAACTAACTCTGCCCGACGTATGTCACGAAGGAGTGTGTAACAGGATCGACGTGGATCGACAGGATGGCTGTATGACACCGCAGTTGATGATCACGTCTCGCCTTGCACCATGGTCTCCGTTAAAGGACAATGCGCTCATATATTGCGTGATATGAAATGTCGAATCCGAGCGCGAAAAGCCGGTTGCAATAACAGTTGTTTCATACGTTCCGCCATTGGAGCGCCTTCAAGCCACATGAGCATGTGCAGGTGTAATGTTCCTCGGCCCTGTGCCTCAACGGTGCCAATATATCCTGATACCTTGCCGAAAATACCTTCTTTCCGCTCGATATGCCCTCCAGAGACTGAAATTCCTGTGAGTGTTTCCAGGAACACACGGACTATGAAATGGAAGAATTTCGCAGCCGCAAACGGATCAGCTGCAATGTGAACGGCTCGCTGATTGGGGTCGGGTCCAGACGTCGCACAAAAGTTATCGAGATCGATCTCCGCCCCTGTAAGCACTTGTGATACCGGATCGTTGATGTCACTTGGGTTTATCGTGACCCATAGCGATGGTGGATTAAACTTGATAACCATCCCCCAGACAAGGGATTGAATTCGTGTGCGTGATTTGTCAGTACCGACGACTTTAGATTGTACTGCACTCAAGTGTTTGCGAAGTGAATGTATGGTGCCATTAGATATTGGTTGGTGGCGATCTTCCTCTACTGCCGCTTGCTTCAGCTCCTCTGACGTTATTCGTGAGAAGGCGTCTTGATACTGAACAAAGTCTCGTCGTCGGATCTGTAACACTGCTGAATGACACATCTCCCATTTCTGGATAACACCAAAGAGTTGGAACATGAATTGATGATCGTACCGAAATTGTTTGTCTGCATAGCGCATCGTCCAGCGGGCGTGTTTTTCATAACTCAACGTGACGGGTCTTTCCACCTCAAAACCTCCCAAGGCATAGGGAAACAACCAAGGAAAGGCACCCAAAAGATGATTTGGGTCCTCCGCTTTTCTGATAGAACGTCATCCACTCGCATCCATATGTGGATATTCCAACACGAATGAACCTCCACATCGTACAGCATAAGTTTCCGTGGAAGTGAATGTAGAATTCGCAATGGCTTGCGCCATCACCTCTTGATCGTCCACCTCTGACACTCCTGGATCGAGAACTCCAAATGCTTGCACAGGAATGACTTGAGGGCAATTTAAATCTTAGAAAGGATCAGTTGAGTTGTTTGAGAACACAGTACAACATATCGCACCAGCTGTTGTGAGTCTCTCGTCTTCTTCAAATGAGTCATCCTCAGGCAGAGTTCCTGCATGCTCCTTCTCAAGCGACTCCCCATCTTCCATCTGCTGCGCAACCGACATGATTTCTTCCAGTATTCCAGACTCCGGCAATAGGTTTAGATTAGCTTCTGAGATTGTGATATTGCGATAAAGTGGATTCTCTCGACAGAGAAACTTCAGCGCGTCGTGCACGTGTGACCGATTAACGGACAACAAGGATGGCAATGTTTGCTCGCATATATTACCAGATCCGACAAACGTCACCGCGATTGTCGCTGCCAAGATAGATGGAGGGGGGGAAGAAAGAAAGCGTCCTTCTGCCATCGTGATAACTTCCTGAGTATTCATCCGATAAGTTGAGACATTTCCTCGCATGCCACTGTTAAGAGTTGCAGTATCCCAAGTTCGCGAGCCCCGACACTTGGGGTACAATTTGACGACATACGCAGCAGGATAATAGCGTGCAATAAGGATCCGTTCTGGCAAAGTTAAAATTGAGAGTTCTCTCAGCAAGTCTCCAACCCATAACCCATTCGCCAGTGATAGCGATGGTGTCTTGTGCCGTCGGAGGTCCCCTTGACATTCTTTACAGACAGGTCCGATGCACTGATCACCCTCCATCTCCAACGTCAGTGTATACAAGACCATCCCTTCATACAACTTCTGCCGAGGGTGTCGAACGTACGTATGGGTAGAGCAATGTCTTGTGCGGATATGCACCGAAATCGAACTTGTCCATTTCTATCTCGAAATACTCGCCTGCACACACCACACATGCTACTTGTCGCGTTGCTTCGTTTCCTATCGTGACTGAACAAACAGCATGCATTTACAATTTATCCACTCACCCATACGATCAATGAAAGATGCTACTAACCCTCGTCGTACCTCTTCTCCTACATCGACCAGATAACGGTCTTCTCCTCTTTCATCGTCCCCATTGACTCCGAGTTGCGCTCCATGGACCACGTTCTGACAATCAACATCTCTATGCTGCTTTTTGCTAGCCAGCGCAGCTTCCAACTGCTCGTGACTTTGACCATGCATTTCAACCGCTTGAAACAACCGTTTCCTTGAACGCTTTTCAACCGTTCGGAATGGTATATTCTGTAAAGCTTGCAACATCTCCTTTAGAGTCAGCTGTGCGAACAACCTTTCCAACTCAAGCTTGGTCAACATGGCAACGTACGCCTATGCGATGGAATTGAAGTGGCAATATAGGAGTGATGACAGTCAATGACATATGCTTCCGATCATGAAAGGGATTCATACCCCTGTTCGTTCTCCACCTGCCACCGTCATGCTCGACCTTGAAGCTCACCACAGAACTTGCAACAGATCGTTAAATTACGTCGCAAAAAAGGACTTGATAAATCGTCTCGAATGGCGTCTTGAGAAACAGCATACAGTCGTCTACGAAAAAGACAAAGCAGATCCTTTCGTCGCTGTCATCGTCGGCAGAGTCACTGAACACAAGCTAAAGGTGTCTGGTTCTGGGACATACTTCGGTTAAGGGGAATTCTCTAAGACCAAATTTCAGTTATTCCTGTCGCGCCCTCTCTCCTCTTCCTTCCGAGACTTCCAGAGAGGATTCTCCTTCTTGGATGAACTTCAGAATAAACTCACTAGCCGCCAAAACAAGAGAGACTTACTTGCTGCCGACGGCGGAATGAATATGATTCGCTTCACTAGAAACGTTTTCGAGAAACGCGTACACACCTCTTTATCATCTCGTTCTTGTCATTGAATGCGCTCAAAGAACAAGAACGTGAAACCAGCGTCCAACATGGGCACTGTTTACCTATCTGACTTCGATCAGGAGACTACCTGGCCTACCGATCATTGCGAGGAAATGGATGACTTCACCAAAAATTGGTCTGTGAACAAGGATCACCTATCCCTGTTTCACGCCATTCAATGCTCCCACTGGGCTTGTCCCCTGCCTGTCTATAGAGACGGCAAGCTCTTAGAGCTAGACGAATTGGAACGTGTCCTGCCTAACGCAATCGTTGAACTGTTGTTCACTATACATCATTCGCACATCGTCAGCAAAAACGTGGACACATTCGCTGGCGAAATAATTCAAATACTGATTCTTCAGGAACATACGGCGGAAAATTTCGCACCGCGAGATATACGTTCGGGTCCTCTACAAACTCTCCAAACCTGTCCCACCCTGCAAATTCCCAAGCGATCCACCAGTCCCATCACTGGTCCTAGCAATAGCGTTGGAACGTCAAAGAAGGCCCATTTGATGACGAACGACATAGTTGATGGTAAAGTTTTAGCGAAAGATGATGTTGATGAGACTGGGAACTCAACCGCAGACGAGCGTGACTGAGCGTGACAATCCAAACGCGTTCACCCTTTCTGGCTACTCACTGTTTCTGCGACCAACTGCTACGTGTATTTTCCGTTTTCGTTCCAATGGTGTTCTCCGTTTCAGCCTACTCCCTGTACATCACGAGTTTCTGCGTCCGACTTGTGTTTTCCCCTTTCCTTCCAAAAGTGTTCTCTGATTCTGCCTACTACCTGTACATTACGATCTCTCTGTTTCTGCATCCAACATGTATTTCCCGTTTTCGTTTTATAGCCCTCGTTACCGTCTCCACCAAGCAAGGTGTGGTTTGGTCGGCAACACCGACCGCTAGTTCCATTCTCGATATGGTAGTCAACTAATGCTTATGTAATCAGTGTTACATCGGCCGCTTTACTGTAGAGTTCTACCTTAGTGACTTATACTGAGGTACTACAGCACCACCCCACTTGTTTCAACAGGTTATGAGCCCCGGTTGTGCTCAGTAGCCAAACCTCAAGTTACTCGCAAATGGAGTTTTTCGAATGCTCCATGGAACTCTCCCGCGACAGCAGAAATTGGACGGAGTGGTGCGCAGCCACCACGGAAGCCATAGAAGCGCACGGACTGCGAGATTACCTCGACGGACCTGTGGCACACTCAGACCGGCAGTCTGAAAGCCTCGCGATGTTAATTAT
>JBBPKT010000851.1:0-13052 GCA_038089395.1 Pulveroboletus frians
GCAGTCGGCCAAATTCTTTCGACCTAGTTATATAACCTGTCCCCATCACGCAATGACGTACTCACCGAAACCCCCCTTATTTGTGAGCCGGACGATCGTATCTGCCTTCCTTTTCACATTTTTGACTGATTGTGGCTTCATCATCGCATTGAGGGTGAGCTGTTTCTTCTTTCCCTTGACTGAGGTCGTCGTTGTAGGACTAGTACCCTCGGGACTATCTCTTTCAACCCTGATCTCGTCTCCGGGCCCAATATGACCTTTCCCCTTGGCCGTGCTCCACGCATTGGGGACCAAGAAAGTGCCCAGGTATGTGCCGCCCAATTTGATGGCAGGTTTAGGTTGCGTAGACAACGAAAGGCGTCTTTTCTTCATCGGAGGTGAGGAAGACCGAATGGTAGTTGGAGGAAGGGGAGGAGGGAGAGAAGCCCTCGAGACAGCGGATGACACGCTGCTGACGCTCGATGCACGCGGAACCTCTTCTACGGAGAGCAATTCGAGGTCACTTTCAGCGTCGTCGGTTGCACCAGCTGCTGGGGGAGTCATGGCGATCGGGGCCACAAAATTTGGGCTCTCGTCGTCGCTATCAGGGAAGAATAGTCGTTTTTCACGGACACGTTGAGACGAAATCGAAACAACTTCCGCCTCAGATGTTGGAAGGTCCACAACTGCATCATCCGAATGCTCGTCACTTTCCGCAGGTATCCTGGACGCGTCCAAATCGTCCGAGTCCGCGAAAAATAAAGCGCCGTCGTTCATGTCAAAGTCGGGGGCTGTTGAAAGAGCGAAATTGGGTGGTCACGCGTCGGAGTAATTAAGGGTCACAGACCCGCGTTATTTTGGCTTGTTAGGTTCCAAGGCTCTTGAACACAGCCACCGCCTGTCATACGCAAACACTACGCGCTTCATTGCTTATACACCAACGTCTGGTGCATGATACATAAAAAATACAGTTTCTGCTTATAACAGGCATTTGTTGAAGTAGTCAATACATAAACCGTCGGGTCTTGATTTATCTTCTGCAAAGATACGCTAAGCTCCCATAACGTAAAATGTGAAACAACCTACTATTAATTTACCCAAGCTCTCGCGCTCTGGAACAATTTGAACCACGGACCGACACCATTCCAAACGCCTGAGAATACAGGTGGGTACCAGCTATTACTCTCCAGCGTGGTGGCCCGTTCAGGGTGAGGCATCAGCGCAAGCACCCTGCCGTCCGGTGTCTGTACTCCAGCGATTCCATTGACACTTCCATTGGGATTCAAGGGGTACACTTCGGTAGGCAACCCCTCAGAATCCACAAATTGTGTGGCGACGAGACCTGCACTCCACAAGGCCTGTAACTGAGAATGGCCATTTGAAAATGAGACATGTCCTTCTCCGTGCGCCACGGGGACGGGGAGTTTGGAGCCGACCATATCGCGGAGGAAAACGGAACGCCGTGTGGCCTCGCTTTGAGAGATTTGGACCACACATGCTCGTGCTTCGAATCGCTCGCTGGCATTCTGCTTGAAATCGGGCCAGTCCACCGCACCAGGTATGAGGTCGCGAAGATGGCTGAGGAACTGACATCCGTTACAAACGCCTAGCGTGAATGTACGGTCGTTCTCAAAAAACTGTTGGAACTCCCTCCTCGCGAGTTCATTGAGACGAACTGAGTGAGCCCAGCCTTTTCCGGCTCCGAGGACGTCACCGTAAGAGAAACCACCACAAGCTGCAAGGCCACGGAAGTTTGCCAAAGAGACTCTTCCACTTAGGATATCAGTCATATGGACGTCGACTGCATCGAAACCGGCTTCGGAAAATGCCCAAGCCATTTCAACATGGCCATTGACGCCTTGCTCTCGCAGAATGGCAACGCTGGGGCGGTGCGTCAGATCGCGGAAAGGGGATGCGTTGCAAGTGAAGGTGAGCTCGTAATATATGCCCCTAAAACCTGGGTCGCTTATGAGGTTGAATTCCTGTTCGGCAGCAGCAGCGTTGTCGCGGAGGCTTTGCATCCTGAGCGACGTTTCTGACCAAATTTTCTGAAGTTGATCCCGACTTTGAGAGAATAATATGCTAGAGCTTGCCCGGATGACGAAAGCTTGGTTGGTGGGATCTTCATTCACACTACCAATCTCGAAGATTGAAGTGGTAGGGAAACCCACGTTCGCGAACGTGATCTTCAATTCATCGACTGCATGCTTGCGCACCTGCATGACAGCGCCAAGCTCCTCGTTGAACAACGCTGTAATGGCATCTCCAGAAGAACCCAATGGATCAAGTGTGATGTCTGCACCAACCCGGCCCGCGAAGGTCATCTCGACAAGGGTAGTAAACAGGCCGCCGTCAGAACGATCGTGGTAGGCGAGGACCAGGCCCGCCTCTCTAGACATCTGGCAGCCACTGATAAAGGCATTTAGGACAGAAGGATCCACGACGTCGGGTGCTTCCGATCCAATCTGCCTGAACACTTGCGCCAGAGCCGATCCGCCCATGCGTTTCTTCCCTCCTGCAAGATCGAAAAATACAAGGACTGTTGGCTCGCCAGTATTCGTGCGGAGTTGCGGCGTCCATGTTGTGGAAATGTCATTCACGGGTGCGAATGCAGTCACAATGAGTGACAAGGGTGCAGTGACTTCTCGTTGTTCATCTCCTTGCTTCCACCTCATTGACATGGACATTGAGTCTTTACCCACCGGCACACTAACACCGAGTGCAGGGCAAAATTCTAAACCCACAGCAGTGACGGCTTCATACAATCCCGTGCCTTCACCCTCCTTAGATGCAGCACACATCCAGTTGGCGCTTAGCTTGATGAGTGAAATGTCCGAGATAGAGGCTGCGACGATGTTGGTCAGAGACTCGGCGATCGCCATACGCGCCGATGCAGCGGGGTTGAGGAGTGCTACAGGTGTTCTCTCGCCCATCGCCATGGCTTCTCCGGCGAGGACATCAAAACCGAAGGAAGATCGAGTGACGGCAACGTCAGCGACAGGGACTTGCCAAGGACCCACCATTTGGTCGCGTGTGACTAGACCAGTGATGGACCTGTCTCCGATAGTGATTAGGAAGGACTTTGAGCCAACAGATGGAAGACGGAGTATGCGATCGACTGCAACTGAGATGGGATCGGCGATATTGGGTAGGTACGTGGACAGCGACGTGTCAAAGTCAATGAATGCAACTTTTCGTCTTCTATCCTTCCGGGACATACGGGGTGGCTTGCCAAAAAGGGTGGACATTTTCAGATGGATAACATCCTGACCAAGGAGGCGGTCAGTGACAATCAGCTCTTCCTCCTCCGTAGCGCGACCAACGACGGAGAACGGACACCGTTCTCTTTTCGCAATTGCCTCGAAATCATCGGCTTTCTCCGCGGAGACGGCGAGTACATATCGCTCCTGACTCTCATTGCACCAGATCTCCATCGGGGACATGGAGCTATCTGCGACGAGGACATCTCGTATCTCGAATACCGCTCCAAGCCGGGAATCATGCACCAATTCTGGTAAGGCGTTGGATAGTCCGCCTGCACCGACATCGTGGATGCTCTGAATCGGATTCCCGTGTCCTAGACCTATGCATGCGTCGATAACCTGCTGACAGCGTCTCTGCATTTCTGCATTGTCTCGCTGCACAGATGCAAAATCAAGTTCTGCCGAGCCAGCGCCAGAGATCTGACTAGATGCAGCCCCGCCTCCTAGACCAATAAGCATTCCGGGACCTCCTAACACGATTATCTTCGCGCCAGGCTCGATAACCGATTTCTTCGCGAAATTTTGGAGTACGTTTCCGTAACCACCAGCGATCATGATAGGTTTATGGTACCCTCTGATCTCCCTTGCCCCGTCCTCTGAGGCAGGCACAGACTCCGAGAAGGTCCGAAAATATCCGGCAAGGGCGGGTCGTCCAAATTCATTGTTGAACGCGCTGGCACCCAATGGGCCATCAATCATGATTTCTAGCGCTGACGCGACGTGGGCTGGCCGACCAAAATCAACTTCCCATGGCTGTTCATGGCCCGGAATACAGAGATTGGACACAGTGAAGCCAACCAAGCCGGCTTTGGGCTTGGACCCTCGGCCGACGGAGCCTTCATCGCGGATTTCTCCACCGGAACCAGTTGCCGCTCCTGCATATGGAGAGACTGCTGTAGGGTGATTGTGGGTCTCGACTTTGACAAGGATGGGGTTGGGCTCGAACGCTTTCGAGGTATAAATCCGAGTTCCTTTGGATTCATGGGTCCAGAGTCCAAATATGGGGACGGTCGGACCTCCGAGAACAGCGGCATTGTCAGAATAGGCAGAGATAGCCTTGTTGCTGCACTTCTCTTCAGTATTCCTAATCATTTGGAAAAGTGACTTGTCGCGAGGGATCTCGTCGATGGTCCAGGTAGCATTGAAAATCTTGTGCCTGCAGTGCTCTGAGTTAACCTGAGCGAACATAAAGAGCTCTGCATCGGTGGGGTTACGGTTGATCGGAGAGGATCCAGAAACAAAAGCGTTGATTAGATAGTTGATTTCGTCAGATGCGAGCGCAAGACCCAATGCCTTGTTAGCTGCTGAGAGACGTTCTCTGGCGGTGGTAACCTCCACTGTCTCATTGACCTGGCTCGCTAACTCTACTGTCCGCAAGGGGCGGGGATCTTGATGCTTGAATATGACATCCTCATGTGGAAGTGAGAGTAAGATGGTCTGCGTCATGCGATCATGGAGTAGATGCGAGATTTGGGAAATTATCACATTGTCCAGCGTCTTGCCCTGTTTCAAATGAAAGGCATATGCGATACCTCGCTCGACCCTCTCGACGTGGTGTCCGAGGTTGCATATGGCTGCGATATCTGTTGCCTTACTGCTCCATGGAGATATAGAGCCAGCTCTCGGAATGACATAGGCAGATTTTAGGTCGCTTTGGAGAGTGTCTAGCGTGCTGGGTAACTGGACATTGTTGCCATAGTTAAGAAGGGCAGTGAGTGACTTTCTATGAGATGAGTGAGTGTTTCTGAGTTCCTGCTCGAGCACCTGTGTCCGGCATTTCACAAGATGGACGAAAACAGCATCCACGGACAGGATGTCGCCATTTATAGTCTGAACATCACGTAGAAGGATCTGACGCTTTGTTTCCGTAAGGGCAGATGATCCATGCAGGACCAGCATGCTTGTCTACGAACGAGCTCAGGGGACAGCATCGATTGAGGCAGAGACACTCACCGGCAAGTGGTGTTATCAGACGAAGAAATGTCGGGATCCTTGGCTCCGAGTGTATCTAAATCGAGTAGATGAAACGCGTGACAGACGCGTCGGTCACACACTTGGCCATCCGCAACGTTCATGTCGACGCAGGCAACGCCCTCGCGTCGCTCGAAGCGCTACCAACAGCTCGTGACCCCCATACATCCTAGCGCCTGGGCCGACAAATCCACGTCCTGGTCTTCCAAACCGTTCTACGTCAGACCTTCCACCCCACAAGACTACCAGGCCCTTGCAGAGGATGAGAACTGGAAGTGTCCAATCAACATGCAGACCGCGTTTTACCGCTCGTTTACTCGCTCGAGGTCGCTGTTACCCCCGTCTCTCAAAGGAAAGCCGCGATCCTCACGATCTGAGGCAAGTCTTCTGGAAGTATTCGAAGTCGGGGATACAGTGTGTATCTCAACAGGCACTGCGAGATATGATAGCATCGGAGTCATTGCATCCATGTGGGAAATCAGGACGGACGAGTCGGAGGGAACGCAGGCCAACATGTTTATTCGGATACATTGGTTCCAAAGGCCAATCGAACTGCCTCGTGTCCGACCACGAAGGGAGCACACCGAGGTGGGTTGCAAGGAGTACCTTTTCAACCAGTTCCAACCACATTAACAGAATGAAGTGTACTTTACCCTTGACACGGAAGCAATTTTACCACCCTCGAGTGTCGCTCGCCACTGCACTGTAACCGACCTTCCCCCCAAGGAAAATCCAGTTCAAGTCGTGTCTTCCGGATATCCACGCACAATAAATTTTAGGCACCATGATAATACGCTGTTCTACTGTCGCTTCGCCCTCGACTCCAAAAAAGGGCTCTACTACGATTTTACCTGGAGTCATCATAAAAAGCGTGCCCTCTTTGACTCAGACGAACAGCAGACAAGTGGAAAATCGTGGAACGTTCTCGTTGAATCTCCAGGACAGCAGACTGCCCGGGTTCAGAAACGACTGAAGCTGAAGAAGATCGTTGAGGCAGACGAGTCATTAGCACGGGAAACGGATGCCGACTATGAGTACCAAGAGCCAGCAGGGGACAGCGCCGATGAACTCCCCAGCATGGGTATCGATGATGTTGACTCTGGGTCGGATGCTCATAGCGAAGTGCTTAAGGATAATCTCCCAAAGACACCATCTCGAAAGCGCAAACGCACGGTCAGCTCCCCATCGAAGTCTACACCTCGAAAATCTCGCTTGAATAAGCTAGCTGCACCAACCCCTCATTCGAAGGCCGCCATCCGGAAAAGGAGTGATCGCAGAGTGGCGGTCGTGCGCCTTCCACCTCCGGACCTGACACGAGAGCATTATAAGCAGCTGCAGAAGTTGCCCCAGGACGCATGGTTGAGAGCCATGCATGTCTTACATGTGGCTGCACGTCCAGACATTCTACCTTGCCGAGGAGAGGAATACAACCGTATATTGCGTACGGTAGAAGAAATTCTCGAGGAAGGGAGTGGAGGATGCATTTGTGAGTGTCTCGGTCCCTGTTCTAGGCACCTCTGACCGTTACGTCTCCTAGATATTTCAGGAGTGCCTGGAACAGGAAAAACGGCCACTGTACATGCTGTTGTACGCGAGCTTAAGCGTATGGCAGAGAATGGGGTACGTCCCGAACCATCCTTAAGTTACTGTTGTTTCATTGCCTTGTGTAGGAAATGATTCCATTCACTTACGTCGAGATTAACGGGCTCAGAGTCCCCGAGCCGTCGGCAGCCTACAACCTCCTTTGGGAAACGATTTCTGGTCACGATATCTCTACGGAGGGTAATCTTAAAATCAGTTCGAAGGAAGCTCTAAAGCGGCTCAGCAGCCATTTTAGTGCTGGTGTTAAAGCGGGTCCTGGTGGCCACGCATGGTCGGTGCGGATTCTCATTCGATTATGGTAGTAACTAATGATCTATACTTGATTCGCTAGTGTTGTATTGATGGACGAACTGGACCAGTTGGTCACAGCAAAACAAGACGTCGTATACAACTTTTTTAATTGGCCAACACTAGCTGGGTCAAAGCTTGTCGTGCTTGCGGTCGCAAACACAATGGACCTTCCAGAAAGGGTTATGAGCGGACGTGTTCGCAGTCGACTGGGTAAGAGAACAGTGAGGACAGTCCTCGACACAACTTAACCTTGATCTAAAGGTATGACCAGAATAAATTTCCAGCCGTACACAACTGCCCAACTCCAGGAAATTGTACACGCGCGTCTCCTTGCAGCCAAAGAAAATCTTCCGTCTCACCACCAACACGACGTCATTACCGCAGACGGCGTCAAGTTTGCCTCTATGAAAGTTTCCTCTATTTCTGGTGACGCTCGCCGTGTTTTAGACATCTGCAGACGTGCTGCCGAACTTGTTCATCCAAAGGCAAAGGCTGCGGGCACAGAAGATGTGATGGAAGTTATTAAAGTAATGCAAAATAGTCCAACAGCCGCATTCTTGAAGGAGTTGAGTTTACACGAAAGAGTCATGCTAGCTGCGCTGGTAAAGTGTATGAAAAGGGAGGGTGTAGAAGAAATCAAGTGGGGGGAGGTACGTTTTTCAAACGCGTCACTTCGCGACGTAACCTTTGTGCTGTTTGATAGGTTGAACGTCAGCACCTGATCTACGTGGAAACCCTTGGAGAAGGGGTATCCACCCGTGCACCCACACTCGGCGAGCTCACCTGCGTCTTAGACTCCCTCCTTGCATCGCGGGCGATTCTCATGGAGGATGGGTTTACAGCAGTACGAAAACCAGTAAGCGAGCGGAAGGTTATCCTTAATTTGGAGCAGGCCGAGGTGGAGAGGGTTCTTGGGGACGTCGGTGGACCATTGTGGAGGAGTGCACTCGGCGCGGGCGCATGATGGGGGCCTGGAAAAGATGCTCATACCTCGTATCCCGGGTGCCTGTTGCTTGTAAAGTTTGAGCCCGACAGGATGAGTTGCTAAATTCGAGCTGGGAATCTCATGTCGACAATGACCGGATGTTCTCCCATCTAGCACTCGCGTGTGGCAGTCTGACAGCTTCGTGATCATTGCAGCTTGAGCAGCTGTTCTATTATGTTTCCGGATCACCTCTACATCATACCTGCGCAACATGGAGACGGAAAGTCATTGGGCTCTAACACACGATGGGGAGAGATGGCCCAGCTTCCATGGTGCTGGCGGGCCGGGACTCGTATTATAGTGGTGGTCGTTGAGGCAGTCGGCGCGCTCTGCCGAATGTGGCTTGCACCTGTTTGGTCCTAATGACCAAATCCTAATGTTGTTTACAACAAGATTCATAACTTCAACTAGTAGGGGATGGAGCTGTTCCTCACCGAACTCGATATGGAATGCGGTCCGTCCACATTGTCCCGTAGCTGCCCCATACGCACTTCGTAACAGAAACACATTCAAACGGGGGTGAAGACATACGTTGAGGCATTGCAGCGTAACAGCCGCGACCACATTACAAGAGCCGTGACGACGGGTGTGCAAGTATTTCATGTTATCAATTCGCATCATATGCATATGCCAGGATGTGGATGTTCTGAAAATGGCAGTCGAGTAAACGATAAACACGTTGAATTCATGCTTTCGGAATACATCCGCTATTCGACTACCAACGGAAGTATGTGCAGGCAGAACAAACGGGTTATCCGCTATGGATACATCAGTTGTCGGGTGCTTGTGTGAATGTGAGTGTGCAAGCTAACAAATATATCATGTTGTGAACGATAGCGATTAGCGTCGATGATACAGTAAATGGGTTGTCTTTCATGATGTTAGGGTCGGCAGGGGTTAGACATCACAAACATCACAAAAACTAGAAGGCGACGCCAGCAAAAGGGTTCGTGATTCTCTTCGTCTTTGCAGGGTTCACGATGCCAGCATCGTCATCAAAAGGCGTAACAAACGGATCAACCGGCCCGCCGGTAGATTGTAAATGCGTGTTCGTAAGAAGCCGTGAGGTTGACCTGGTGGATTCATGTTGACTGATGGGGCCTGCTAGCAGTGGGTCGACTTGCACGGAAACGGTCGACGAACGTTCGTGTCTTTCGTCCGGGGCGGCGTCAGAGAGAGGGGCGAAGAACGTGGGATACAGGGTGAGATGGATAGGCCGAGATGCCGGACGTTCCTCAAAGGCATCGTGGAGCGGCATAGCTAGGAGCCCATTGTCTGGAGGAGTGGAGCCGACGTCCGTAGGGACATTGGCCATTCGCCGGCAACCCGGAGGTGGCGGAGGAATGGTGAGAGGAATGGCTTTCTTCGGAGGGATGTGTCTTGTCCAGGGAAGCGTGGGAAGCACTGGCGAAGTCGACCGGGTGGTTTGGGGCTCTTCGTGTGCAGGGGAAGGAGGTGTGCTGTCGATTTTCGGCAAGTCCTTCAGCATGGCTCCCGAGGCTGGTTCGACTGAGATCGTTAGGTGTGGATGAGCAGTACGAGAGCTTGTTGAGGCGGCCCTGTTGACCACGAATTCCGAAACAGGTCGAACACCGTCCTTCCTCGAGAACAACCCAGTCACCGGCTTAAACCAGAGAGATCCTGGCTTGCTCTCCGAGCGGTCTCCCTCGGAGCTTTCCAATACCGCTTCGTCACCTTTCTTCTTGCCAAAGTTCATGAGCTTCATCGTTCGACCGACGACGCTGCAAGGTCCAGCCGCCTCGGACTGCTTATCGTTGGCACCCTCACGGAAGAAGCTATCCCAGCTCTTTTCGAAGGCAGGGCGCAGTGACTTGAGAGGATGATTAGATGAGGGAGGCGTTTGGTTAGGGCGGCGGAGAGGGTTAATGCTAAAGGGCGAACGGGCCTCTGGGAGCGGCGTAAAGGATCCCAAGGGAGGAGCAGGTATACTCGGGCCTTTCTCGGTATCCCCTACATGTGGCACTGGCGACCCTTCTTTGAATGGCATGCCGAATCCCTCGAGGCCATCTCGTTGCTCTTTCCGCCCTTTCCGCTTCTTGTAAGCATCCACCCAGTTCTTGGCATACGAGTGCCAAAAGACAATGGCGAGGCCCATCAGCACAACCAACCCCCATAAAGCCATGAAAATACCAAACATCAGTCGTTCTTGCTCCAGCGAGTCAACGTACGTTGAGACCAACCTGCCAATGAGACCTTGGGGGTTACTCGAGGTACCACCAACAGCAGCAGTAGCGATAGGTTGTGTGATTTCATTGACACTGGTAGGCGATAGGACAAGGACGGTCTCGTTGACCCGGGGAAGATTAACATTGAGATTTTGGTTTAGGAAGGTGAGCGCCTGTTCGATGGCGTCAACTTTGGAACCGATCAAGCACTTGATGAAATCCTGTGCTGGGGTTTCGAGAATCGTCCCATTGAAAGCGGTGGCCACGAGATTTTGGACATCGGTATAGAAGTTGTTGAGCGTGCTATTGAGCGTGGTAGTAGTACCGTTTACCCAACCGAAGAGGTTGTTGTTAATCGTGGACTGAACAATCTGAACCTTGGCGTTGACCTGGCTGGCATAGGCTGCAGACTGGTTGTACATGCTATTATTCATCTGCGTCGCAATTGTATTCGAAAGGTCTTGTACACTTGCGGTAGCCTGAGCGGTATATCGGGCTTCAAGAGGGCCGATCGCAATGAGTTGGATTTGGACGGAGAGCAATCCGAAAAAGCCAATGAGGAAACAGGCAAGCGCAGGAGGGTGAAAGATATAGTGAAGGAACCAGCGAAGGTGGACATGTTGGGAAGGCGTGAGGCGTAGCTGAGTGGCTAGCGCATAAGCGACGCGGGTAAGCAGCGGATGTTGTGCATCAGTTTGAAGCATGAGAAGGTTATGATCCGTGAGCGTCATAGACGGAGCGGCCTCAGAAGAAGTAACGTGATAAATTGTTGGATCGGACATCCAGGCCTCACGCGTAAATCGTAGATGAGCGATAAGAATGCGCCATTTGAACCACTCGAAGGCGAAATGACCGGCAAGGAGCAGGAAGAGGACCGCGATCAAAATGATTGTGCCAATCTTCGTAATCTGGAGGATATCGTGGCCGAGATTGTCGATGGAAGAGGTATCGATGCCGCCGCAAAAAGAAACGGTATTCTGTGCCGGGACGGGAAGTAGCGTAGGATCAAAGGTAAGACCGAGAAGCGTTTTGTTGATGTCAGCCTTGACGGCCTCAAACGGGGTGTCCACCCTAAAAGATGTAAGAGAGCTTCCGCTGATGGGAATGAGGCGCATCTTACAAATCCTGAATGCTATTCTTGATTGATGATACGGTGGGCAATGAGTTATTGAGCTGGATCAAAGCGTTCTCGAAATCGGTAGGGATCGTGATGTTCGAGAGTGCATCGAAACTAGAGACATTAAATTGCGGCACTTGGATGTTTCCGAAGGGATTGATCGAATTTATGGAATCCACAGCACTCTTGATAGCGGAGTTGAGGGAATTAGCATCATTCTTGAGACTCGAGACGATTCCGTTTAAAGTGCTTTGCAAGAAGGAGGTGATCTAAAGAGACTGTGAGACTAAGTGGAGGTAATGGCCGAGGACGTACCTCTTGAACCGCACTGATGAGCAGACTCAACCCACCAAGGACAACAAGCTCCAGAAAGCAGAGAAATGTGGAACGGTATATGCTGATGAGAAAATTGATGATTGCCTCCATGCAGGTTAACGCCAAGACAAGAGCTTCGCGAGCACCGTTTATGGTTCCATTGGTGGCATCTGCAAACTGCTGATTGACGGCGAGGGCTAGGTAGCGTTGAACGCTGGCAGCGGGAGCTGCAGCCTGTTCGGCAGCCAGGCATGCTGCGAGGAGATCATCCTTTGCATTCGTGACCGATGATTGCGCCTCATTCGAGGAGAGCTGTAGCCTGAAGATGACAAACAACAAGGAAAGAATAGGATAGGCCAGCCACGAGAGAGAAAGGATATGAGAAAGTTGGAGGTATGGTGTAAGTGACGTGGAAGAGATCCGTAGACCTGAGGGAGTGTCGTAGCGTGGAGGCGGAGATGCGAACCTTGGAGGCGAGAGAGACATCTAGGTCGACCTGCGACGTCAAGAGAGAGAAACGAGTCGTAGACAAAGGAAATAGATCCAACAAGAGGCGGGAGATCCCTGCCTTTATATATTTGAATCTTTGTCTTCATCATGGGTGCTGTGCAAGTAGTGCGAACTTTCCATTGTTCCTCACAACAATAACACTTGCCATTCTCGGGTTAGACATACACACCGATTTGGTGATCACGTGTTCCAGTACTGGGTTCACTTTGGAGTGCCAGCAAGCGTTGCAGAAATCGTGGCCGCGTGATGTGTCCATTGAGCGCTCTAGTCTGGTAACCAGCCCGGTCCATGAGGCAAGCCATCGATGCTTGCCTCATAGATCAGGGTATGACCACACACGGTAAGATACTGCAAGCCTCTCCACATGGCCAATCCACCTACCCTCGCTGTCACCAGGCGAGATTGACAGCTGAGCAACATGTAAAGGCAGGAGGGTGATGAACTGGCACCTGGCAAATGAATTAACTTCTGCAGAGATGTGCCATGACTAGCGCTGTGGGCAGAATGCTGCCAGCATGCCCTCGACAATTGCTGACATGGCAATTGCTAGCAATTCAATATTCAATATTCAATATTCAATGCTGGAGGGCAATGGCAGTATGGCAGAATTCTAGAGTAACTGGAGTATGCTCAACATGATGTCATATGAATAAATCAGCCTTCTTCCTGTACACGAATGGAGAGTTCGCTTGGGATCAGTTCTCTCGTATGCTGCAATATTTGCACATTTATTCCCACCGCGTTGCGCGGTGCGCGTGCCGCGATCTGCACTGCGCGCACCGCGGTCTATATCGCGCGCACTGCAACATCATACTGTACACATTTATTCCCAC
>JBBPKT010000852.1:0-13051 GCA_038089395.1 Pulveroboletus frians
GCGTCATGGTCCGTCTCATGCTAACCCTGACGCCTGTTGTCTGCGTGACAGCTGCAATCGCATTGTCGTCCCTTCTGGACACGTACCTTGACTCCAGTGAGCCAGATGCAGTTCAATCGAGCGAATCTTCGCAGGGAGGTAACACGAACGGTTCCAATGCCACATCTTCGAGCACGATTTCAACTGCTCCCACTCCCAAAAAGGCAAAGAAAAACAAGGAAAAAGAAAAGGAGCCTCCCGCAGTACCGGGAGGAGCTCTTGGCGAGCTCGTTGCTGGCGTCGCTTCCTCTGCTGCCGCTGCCGTTCAGGCATCTGACAAGCTCGCCTCCAAGTCCCTCAAAGGTATATTCGGTCTCGATACGCGCTTTGTTGTCCTCCTCAATGCCGTCGGAATGCTCATGTTCTTTGTCGTGCACTGCACATGGGCAACTTCGAATGCATATTCGTCTCCCTCGGTCGTCCTGGCCTCTACTATGCACGACGGGAGTCAACACATCATTGATGACTTCAGAGAAGCATATCATTGGTTGAGACAGAACACGGCTGAGGATGCCGTTGTGATGAGTTGGTGGGATTACGGGTACCAAATTGCTGGCATGGCGGATCGCCCAACATTGGTTGACAACAACACTTGGAACAACAGTGAGTGAAAACAGTCACCTTTCCAAAGAGCAATTTCTTAATGGTGTTGCTTAGCCCACATTGCGACTGTTGGCAAAGCCATGTCCTCTTCCGAGGAGGTGGCCTATCCCATCCTTCGCAAGCACGACGTGAGCTATGTGCTCATCATCTTTGGCGGACTCCTTGGCTACTCTGGAGATGACTTGAACAAGTTCCTTTGGATGGTTCGTATCTCACAGGGTATATGGCCGGATGAGATCCAGGAACCCAACTATTTCAATCAAGGGGAGTACCGTGTCGACGACCGAGCTTCTCCGACAATGAAAGAGTCGTTGATGTACAAAATGTCATACTACCGTTTCGCGGAGCTGTTTGGTGGACAACAACCCGTGGATCGGGTACGTGGACAACATTTGCCGGTTACCGGACCCAGGCTAGACTACCTCGGTAAGTCGAATTGAAGCCATGAGTTGTGGGAGTGTCTGATCCTTCCTAATGATCGCAGAGGAAGCGTTCACTTCCGAAAACTGGATCGTGCGTATCTACGCGGTCAAGGGAGATGATATTCTCGGGCGGGATCTCAAAATTGCCAGCGCCTTCTCGGAGGGCAAGAAGCGCAAGCGCTCAAAACCCATGATGAGGCGGAAAGCTATCGCAAGCGCGTGAGGGTGTACTTACTAGGCATCGCTGTGGATGAGTAGATAAATGATAGCCAACGGGGTGTAGATATTTACGCGTATATCGACGGCGCGCAAGTATAACAGTAATTCTGGAGCATAGCTGCGGGAGATATTTCAGTTCCGCCACGTCATCTGTGCAGGTTGACTTGACTTTGTGTGCTACCACGATGCTACTGCACACCTTGACGGCCCTCCTGCTCGTCCTCCCGACGCTGGTGACAGCAGCCATCTTTCCCCCAGACTCAAAGGTCAAGATGTTGGATCCCAAAAAGTTCAGACGAGTCATGAAGCACAACGTACGCGTGCATTCTTCTCTCCCCACCGGACCCATTGAACTAGGTTTCACACAGCGTACGAGCGTCGTCGCCTTCGTCGCTCCGTGGTGCGGGGTACGTCGTTCCCGTCCTCCACGTCCGGTGTCTCTGATAAAAGTTCTTCTCGCTCGTCCGTTCGTTCATTCAGCACTGTCAACGAATGGCTCCGGAATACAGCAAGGCTGCTGGTGATCTCAGTCCCCTCGTTCCCTTTTACGCCATCGACTGTGATGCCGAGTTCAATAAGCCACTCTGCGCGGCTCAGGTGAGTACGCCCTCCCTCGCCCCCGCGACCGCTGACGGATGGCTTCGCGCAGGAGGTACAAGGCTACCCGACCGTCAAGGTGTTCCCTCGGGGTGATCAACTTCCGGGACAAAAGTTCGAATCGGGCGAGCGGACGTCGAACAACTTGATCAAGTGGGCCTCGCGGTCAGTTCCGAACAAGATCAAGGCGTTACCCAACCAAAGCGATATTCCTGACTGGCTCGACAAGGTCCGTGTTCTACCCTTTTGTCCTCCACGTTCCACAAACTGTCCCCGTCCTCGGAGCTGACGTGGTCGTGATCAGAACGTCGACCTACCGCGCGTCATCCTTTTGAACAAGGACAGGAAGTTCCCGTTGTTGTGGCAGGTTCTCGGAAACAATTTTTACAAAGCGATTGCGTTTGGCCACCACAGCGATCCGGAGGGCAGATTTGCGGCCTCGTTGGGATTCACGTCGAAGATGGAGGGCAAATTCTCAAAGGTGATCGTGTACCCTGCGGGGTCAAACGTCCCTATCTTGTATGACGGTGGGTCTTTTTGTTTTGGTCGTGTTGGGCTGCTCAATATGTGCGTCGCGTAGGAGGGAACAAGTATGAGCCGCTGGTCAAGTATTTCAGGTCGATAGTGGATGGGACGGCGGACTTCCTGGCGTTGCCGACGGAACCTCCGGCCAGAGATGAACTATGATGTTCGCTGCGGTGCCGTCTGCAGTATCTCTACCCCCTAGGCCGGATGCTCGAGCCCACCTCAAGCCGTGGGGACCATTTGGACATCCGGGGGTGATAACTATTTGTATACATTCGTCCGTGTTAAGTCTCAAGAACAATCCAAAATCCAAAAAAGAAAATAAAGTCTAAAGACTATGGTCTATACCGTCTGTCGTGATATCATCGTGTGTTTCCTGCAGATCTAGATCTAGAATTGTTGGTCAAATGGTGAGTTCACCTTCCGTTCGTGGATGCTGCCTTCTGTTCTATCTCCGCATTTTTTGTTATCCCTTTCTGAACCTCCTCCTCGTCCCTACCCAATGCACGACGACCGCCGACTTATAGCAGGCGTTGCGCGTTTGGTCAGGTCTCGTCCCAGCTCATCGAAGTACTGAAAAGAGGGTAATACCAACTTCAGCCTCGCACCACACCTAGGCTCATAATCGGGTGTAGAGACCCGAATAAGCGGGACCTGCTGACCTTTTTGTATGCCGCGGGAACGTTTTCAGATGAACGAAGCCTGCATCGTGTTGATGCCCCTAACCTGTTTGGTATCTCCTGCGCACCATTTTTTGCCACGGCGAGTCCCTGCTTTTTTCTCTCACCAGATGATGTTGCATCCCATGCGACACTCTATCTCTGAGCGTTCGCACTTTCGGGCCGTGCTGTGGCATGAGGCCAAAGAAACGATATGTTTTCCCAGGACGGAAACCTTTTTAACCCGCACCGATTCACCTGGATCTCGACGCGAACCCTACCGGATCCTTGTCATTGAGACTCTGCATCAGCGAGACTGCACACTCATCATCTCTTCCCAACTTGCCTAGACCTGCTGTGTCTGACGTTCCAACCATCTGCCTGAATGCGAGCTCCATTATCTATTCTCATCGCCGCTGTGCTCTCCCATGTCGCCATCGCTCATAGTGATCACAAGTACAATGATCAGATGCCTCTCGGATATGTCAAGTATCCCCATCAGGCCATCTACCCCGGTGATAACGAGGGTAACCCACAGATTTACCTTCCCCACTGACTTCGTCCTTGAGCTGAACGATTTAGTCACCGCCAACTCTTTCTTCTCGGGCATCACTACGTTTGCAAAGTTGCCGTGGGTGCAGTGCTTCGGGAGGGACAAAGATGCTTTATTTGACATTGCCTTCCTCGGTGCACCATTCGTAAGTCGTGCAGCTTGTGTGTACGCAATCGACTTGACAGCACTCGTCGCAGGACACTGGCACGTCGTACCGTCCCGGTGCCCGCTTTGGCCCCGCCGGCATTCGCGCGGGGTCACGCCGATTGACACTATGCGGGGGCTACAACGTCCCCCTCGGGGTGAACCCCTTTCTGTCAGGCCTCAAGATCGTCGACTGCGGTGACATACCGGTCACGCCCTACGACAACACGTTTGCCATCCAACAGATCGAGGATGGCCACAAGGAGCTCCTCCACAGGCCAGCATTCACACCCCTCGGACATGATGCCCCGACGGGCAAATCGCTTGTGCCCGTTTCTGCTGACGGGAAACACCACCCGAGGATCGTCACGCTTGGCGGTGATCATACTATCGTCTTGCCCATTTTGAGGTGGGTGGTGTGTTTCACCGCACTTGGTGTCTTGATAAACCCCGGTATCCCCATAGGTCGGTGTACTCCGCCTATGGTCCCATTTCCATCATCCACTTTGACTCGCACTTGGACACATGGAAACCGTCCGTGTTTGGAGGTGCCCCATCGGAGCAAGCTGCTATTAACCACGGCACGTACTTTTACTGGGCCAGTCGGGAGGGACTCGTCCGGAACGGCAGTTCTATTGCAAGTATCTCGTTTCGTTGCTATTCTTTTTCTCCCGAATATCCATCGAGCACGTTGATCCTAGTTTTCCCGTTTGTTTTAGCATGGTGCGATCCGGACGACGTTGTCTGGTCCGGCAGACTATGCGAATGATGATGCTTCTGGATTCCAGAGGATAGAGGCACGTGAGATCGATATAATCGGTGAGTTTCACGCCGAGTGAAAGGCTGACGACATGAATGACTTTCATTGCGTCGACAGGCACCAATGGTATCATCCAGAAAATCCGGGAGACCGTTGGTGATCGCCCGGTATACCTTTCGATCGATGTGCGTCGTCCTCGTTGGTAGACTTTGAGAACCTACGTAGTCGGATATCTCGAACAGATCGATTCGATCGACCCCGCGTTCGCGCCTGCGACTGGTACGCCCGAGACCGGCGGTATGTCCATTTCACGTTTTCTTTCTATCTGTATCGTGGTGTCGTCGATGTTGATACGCGTGCTTACTTAGGTTGGTCGACGCGCGAGCTACGCACGATCTTGCGCGGCCTGGATGGTCTTCATATCGTCTCTGCTGATATTGTCGAAGTCGCTCCTGCGTACGATACGAACGCCGAGTTGACTACCATGGCAGCTGCTGACGTGAGTCTGTCACCGCCTCTCAGAGGAAGAGCCAAGCCCTGATCCGAGGGGTGACGTAGGTCTTGTACGAAGTCATTAGCGTGATGTCCAAGACACCTCTCGGCAAGATTGCCCATTAATACCATGTTTCTTCTCAAAATAACACCTCAGTTTGGCTCTGCCTGCCATAACACGAGTTCTCCTGTTTTTGTCGTATACTTTCCATCTCCGTGGGATGGTTGTTTCACCTCTGTACGGCAGTCGCTTCGCAGAATTAGTTCTCGGACATGGCAAAGATCCGTGGACCGATGGTGGAGCACATGCACACGATCACGCCGACCAATTATTTCAGATCAGTAATATCCTCTCGAATGTTGGGCAACTGCCACAGCAGTAACCCCGGAGTAACCCAGAGAATATCCAAGAATAATCATGGTGCTTCCGCTTGCATAAGTATGTTACCAAAGGAAACAAATATTATTACAAAGAATGGTCTATGAGGAGCAGCTCATTCCCCCAAGATGCTAGTGCACCATTCTAAGCCCCGTGTTGAACAGACTGCCAAGTGGGCCTCCCGGAGATGTCTTTCCACCACCTAAGACGGAACTCGATTAGCACTGATTGTACGACCAACGCGCCAGTCTCGCACCTGAGGACATTGGGCCTGCTATCAATCACGTCGCCGTGGCCGGCGATGTAGAGCATGTATCCGTAAGGCAAGTGTTGGAGGTCGGCAAGGGTCACGTTCTGCGATCTCATGAGCGACCAGCGACCAAATGATAGGACAACGATCACGTACGTCACCAGCGACGTACTTCTGCTTGCTGAGGATCACCTCATAAGCGTCGAGCCTCTCGCCAAGTCTTTCATAGCACTCGCTTATTTTGGCTTCATTTGGCTCGTAGTTGAAAAGTCTGGGACAAAATTCAGACATCGGACGGATGTACAGATGCATGGATACACATACGGCTTGATCACCTTCTCGTATACGAGAGGCATGGCGTAAGCATGGTAGTTGAAGGCTTCGACAGAGGCGGCCTGTTCGAACAAGGCCTCCTCCTTGGGATCGGTAGGAATGAGGCCTTGAGTACCCTGGTTAGGATACTTCTTGATCAGGTAGCGACAGATGGCGCGACACTCGTAGAGGATGAAGCCGTCATCGTCCTGGCGATGGTGAACTCGTCAATCAACATCCCCGACTCAATCGGAGAGCCAACGTACAATGTAAGGAAGTTGGCCGAATGGCTGGAACTTGAGGTACTCTTCTGACTTGTGCTCACGCTTGGGAATATCGACGGTGATGAGCTCGTAGGGGATCTCCTTCTCTTTGCAGATCACACCGACAAGGCGGGTGCAGGTGGACCTAGAGGAGCCGTAGATTTTAAGGACCATGGTTACAGAGAGAGTTGTTCGAGGGGGTTGTTCTGCTGGGGTGTCGTTTAGCTCGAGGAAGGCGGTCTGGATGAAACCTCACTGGACGGCTCGTTATATATGTTGCGCGGGGACCTGTGTAAGAGAAGTCTTTGTCACAAAGGGCCGTTTGGGCCAAGCATAGCACGTATGGGCGTGGTCCGCACACCTGGCTTACACTGCAGTGTCCATGCAAAGGACAGCATCGGTGTGGACCTGGGAGGGTATTGAGAGGACATAACTGAGTCGGGGTGGACCCTGACTCATCCTGCGTTGATAAAACCCGACTTTCTAGGAGATTGGATCCATATGGTCAGTAGGGATACTTGGCACGGGGCATTTCAGGGCCTTCAGGCGATGAGGCACAGGACAAATACATGTGCTCGGATCACATAAATTCCTCCCAATCGACGACCGCCAATGATACATGGATTGATGATCTGGCTGGCAGTGCCCCGGAAAAGTCGAGCGCCGATCGGACAAAGAGTTCGGTTAGAGCGGGCAACTGAACCAGCGTAGCACTGCATTGAAATGCATCCTTGTCTACACCGCCCCTCGCCCGCGCGCGTGCCTTGTGATGGGCGCATTCCGTGTGCATCGCCTATATGGTGATATGAATGCACAACAAAGTAAGGGACGTTACCACGGCGCTCTTCTGCTCCCAGATCGGAATTACTAATTTTTGCATGAGTCGTATTCTGATCCTGAGAGAAATACGATATTATAGCGAGAACGCGGAACTGGAGGACCATGGTTCTAACTGTCTCACCCATAGATCATGAACGCGTTGCAGGACTAGAGCCTAGAATCACCCGAACCACTCGCGTTACACCTCGGATGTCAAGTTGGATCACTAAAACACAACGAATTAATTTTGGATAAATACGCACACCGGTCGTGAGCAAATCGTACAGCCCAATTGGTCAACGTATGAACGAACCACATCATGATAGCTCCATCCGTCTTGTCCCTTTGTGGATGAACCCGACAGATTCGTTTACCGCTCTAACAACCAATCGATTCCGAGCCGAGATGCCGAGCCAACCACAAGTAAGAGCAGCGCGTGATTGGTAAGATTATGAAGACGCTCCGATGGGCGTGTTTGCAGATCAAGAATGATTTCATACAGTGCAAGAACCCTCCTAGTACTACAGACTGTTGGGACCTTCGATGTGACCAACTCCGAGAGTCCCCCCTTATTTGGACCGCATCTCCAAACCCACGTAGTTTGCGATCGGTGGTGCGAAAGAATTTGAATTTTCATGACTGTTCCATGTTTGTTATGAGCGCGTTCTCAATTCGGGAGTGACCGAAGCAGACACTCACCAACGACGAAGGTGTGAAGAAATATCGTACTCGGCCAGGGAATCCCCAACACGAGGGGGGCACAACAGGCACCGCAAGTGCGACCATCGATCTCTCCGCGGGGCAGACCATTTGGCATGTTGAATGACATGTGCATCCTGTGTATGCTCATAGCCAACAATCCCCCAGCGTTTTAAAAACAGCGTTCGTTTGGTCGAACGGAAAACACGAGCATGGATCAACTAGGGTCAACAGTCACTCAGCTTCACAGATCGCTTGATCAACAGGAAGACGCACTGCATCCCTCCAACTCATGATGTATGCAGGCTCGCAGCAAGGACAACTCAGTTGAGCGTTCCGATGATCCATGTCTTCGACCGTGGCTACATTTGGATCCAATCCACATGCACGAACGATATAGGGTGCATCAGCCACGTGTTTGACATTGAATCGGTTCTCAATAAACGCAGCACGTCTCGGATCGTTTTCGACTGCACCCCCGCGGTGCTTCATGGCGCTGAGTATCTCAGGATAGAAAAAGACGGAGTCCGGACAACTTGTAGTAAACACTGCACAGGCCAGGTGTAGCTTGTCGGTGGCCGATTGGGATGATTCCATAGACACTATTGTGCTTGATCCCGCAGCACAACCACTGGGAGGGACTGGGAGGGATAAATGGGAAGGAATCTCGACCAGCTCAGCAAGCTGGGCGTCAAAGTCCTTCCTCCACTCATCCACCAACATAGGCAGCTGTGCAAACGCAGATTCAAATGGCTTGTCGCCCATTTCAGTTCCCTCGGGGGCCTTGATGATATCTCGAAAGGGGGGGAGGCGAACAAGATCAGTCTCGTGTGGAAGAAAATCAAAGATCGGTCCATCTGTTGCCGGATGCTCCAAGTAATCGGTATATTCACGCAACAACTGGCTCTGACGTGGCCCGTAAACAGTGGCATCAAGTCGTTTGTTCCTGAATTTGGTCATGATCTTGAGCCACTTGGGCCACATCCGGGTCCATTCTATTATGTCAAGAATCAACACTGCGTCATGTCACATGGTGATAACAAACCTTGGCTAGTGAAGGGTTTGGATGTCGTGAAAAAAGACTCCAGGGAAAGTCTGATTTCACCACGCGAAAAATAATCAATCTCGGGTTGATACCCGTGTTGCACAAGACGCTCGAAAATGCTATCCCAACTTGATATAAAAACGTAGTTGTAGATAAAGAGGACTGACCATGTCTCTCGCTCTTCCCGACGGATCCATTGCAAATCATACTTCTCCCACTCCATGTAGGTGTACATATGCTGCCACGAGCCAATCAGGAAAACAAACAAACGAGAAGAAAAATTAAAACAGACCAAGCGTATAGCGGTGACTTGGTGTTGCTTCTCGCGTAGGAGTAGCCTCTCATCAGAACAGTGATAATATTCTCTCATAAATGAATTCGCCTGTTCTTTGTCAACACACCGCACTGCCACTGTAACCTGTGGTCTAGTAGTGTGACGATTCGAGGAACAGTCATACATACTTCTTCGTATTGTAACCTCTTCTGTGACCAGGACATCGCGTGAGCGAATGACCTTATGACACGCATCAACAGGCACAAGCCTGTTTGTATTTTTTTGAATTCAAGATTTATACCCAGGCTTCTGTGGGATCCTACCGTTTGACTCTGCAACCTGAACAATATCTGCGGCGCATTTTCCAAAGAACCTTTGGCGCGTATTTCCCACAGGCCTGTTCCAGTTCTCAGCGCATTTTAAGTACTAGAGGAATCAGCATACGTGACAAGCGGAGTCAAACATGAGATTTGCGTATTGTGGTTCCGTCAAGTCGGGTGGGCAGTCGGGCATATCGGTGGATGAACGAGCCACCTTCCATATAAATGTTGAGCACTTGTCCATCAACAGCCCTCGAAGAGATCTGCATGTGCGTGCAAGGTTGAGGAGGTCTCCGGGGTGAACGTACGGGGCAATCTAATACCATCATGTCCATCAGTGAAAAAAAGAACGCAGGAAAACTAAACGTACATGGAACAACACGTCAAGATTCAATTCCAGCGTTCGCTGGGGTCGCCCCTTGGAACGCTTTGCACCACCTCCTCGAAGTTTTTGTTTCTTGACTGGTCTTGAGGAAGGTTCGGTGGCAGTTTGCTTGGATGGTGCCCCCTTGCCTGAGGACACCTTTTCAGACTCGATTCTCTTTGTGGCTGCTCTTGTCTGCACCATCGTTCAGAAGGCTAAGAGGGTGCTGACTCCTGAGTGACCAAGTCGCGTCCCCTTAACGTGGCTGTGTCACATGACCTTGTCCTGAGTAGAATCAAACTCCGACATTGCTTTGGCCACCCCACCAGGAATTGTTCCAAGTTAGAAGACACTCTACAATACTTGCTTGTAATAATGGGCCCATTAAATCAACTAGTTTAGTCCCTCCAAAGAGAGCTCTTGTAAGGATTTGAGGGATCCTTCTCACTTGATCTCAAAAATATAAGAGCTAGCATACACATACAATAAGTCACCTCAGTACTGTGAAGACATGGGATCATTATGACACATATATATATGCCTAACATGACACTACTGTAGAATACTCAATCACTAAGTAAACTTAAGTAGCTACATAAAGGTGTGATGTAAGGTATGTTTATGTAAGCTAAACACTAAACATGGAATAAATCTAACTACATAGTCTAGATATAATAATTGGATGTGCTTTCAGGCAGCTCAGCAGCAGAGGTACTTACCACCTTAGTGCTGGTGATCTGCACTTGAAAGGCCTGGCTTTGGAAAGCTTAGATCTTAGGCGATCATAAGCAAGGGCCCCAGATATACACAAGTCCTCAGTTAAAGTCTTGCCTGGCCTGAAGCTAGGGCCCAGAGGTCAAGCTGTATATGTATGTCCCATATAATGTAGCAATATAGGAGCCATACTGTTGTAGAGCCTCTTTTCAGTCTGTTTCAAGCATTCCTCAATTATCCAATTATTTCCTATGTCTATCTGTGCTAGTCTACTGGGTATGTCATCTGTTTTCATCTATTTTTATTTAGTCTGGGCTTGGTTTGTACTATTCACCCATATATCCATGTCTGGAGTCTGGTATTTGTTGAACAAGCATATTACATACTAATTGCAGAGGAAAGCTAATAGAACTCACACAAGTATGGGTGATTGATTTGAATATTCACACAAGGTAGTGGCTTGAGTTTAAGAGATATTATTGACTTAGCTATCTGAGTTCAAATATATATATATAGCTGACATAATCTGTACAACTGTGATTACTATACAACTAATATAAAATGGGGCTAGAACAAGTCTTGGCTTGTTTAACAGTATTACATATCTGATCTGGGCCTCTTTAGATTAGATGTCTTCTTGTTATCAGGTGGTTCTGACCTTATTTAGTTTGTAGACAGAAGTCTCTGAGGATTTCTGGACTATAAACTGATGTACTAGGATTTCATAATTTATCTTGTTATGTATACTTATATCTTCCTATCACTGGTATCCATGGCTACTTTCCTGGGTTAGGTCTATACTTGTACCCCTTTTTATTTTGCATTCCTTTTCATCTCAGGAAGATGTGCTGTTTTATAACATAGAGTCCACCAAGGGGGATTTAACTTAGAAGAATATACTACTTAAAATTTCTTCATGGTCTAGCTCTTCACTACTTCTTTTTTTCATTTTGCCCCTTTTTCAGGTCTTGAAAATCTGATCTGCTTTATATTTCATTCAATGTTACCACCTTGTTTTTTTTTATTTGTTATTTTATCATTTTTGCTTCTTTTATATTCACACAGCCAGGCCCTAGCTTGGCCAGCTTGGCCAGGGC
Organism: Pulveroboletus frians; assembly: GCA_038089395.1. NCBI lineage: Eukaryota > Fungi > Basidiomycota > Agaricomycetes > Boletales > Boletaceae > Pulveroboletus > Pulveroboletus frians. The sequence continues at coordinate 11,550 of JBBPKT010000852.1, forward strand.
TCACCCAAACCATAGACCAGGTCACAAACCCTTGCAAGTCCCCATTGGGCTTGAGCTAGACCTTGCATATCACTAATTAGCACTTGGATCTACATGTACATATATTATACTTATCCTGCACTTTTAGACCTGTTACATATATCAGCATGCCAGCCATCTTCCAATAATCTCTTCATAATACCCTGGATGCCCCTTGGTTTGATATATAAATCCTATAGATTCTTATACAACATATATCTCCATTCTTGCAGATGCTCTCAGATATGATTAACTGCAGAGCTTTGAGAGTACCATCTTGAGACATCTGCTCTGATTCCAGACTAGGATGCTTTTGTAGCAGCAGTCAAGGAAAACCATCCCAGATGCAAAGGTTTAGTCAGACATAGTCAAGCTGACCTTATATACATACATATGTACACTATGCTCAAATCCACTTCAATTCAGGGCCTCTTGACATTCAGACCTTCAGACTACTGTAAACTCCTCTGTACTGACAAATCACAGAAAGTTAGTAACTGGTTCTGAGTGTCCCCTCATTTCACCCACCTTCAATGGTCACTTCCAAGCACCTCCAAACCTATGTAGTTCACACCTTCTTGGGCATAGATACCTCCATGACTGTGTTCCGTAATTGTTATGAGCGCATGCTCAATTTGAGGGTGACCAAAACAGGGACTCACCAATCGCGCAAGTGTGGAGAAATCCCATAATAATACAGAGAATCCCCCACACGAGGATGGCACATCAGGCACTGCAAGCACGACCATCGATGTCGCTCGACAACATGTTTGGTAGGTTGAATGGCATGTGTATAGTCATAGCCAGCAATCTCCCAGCGATCTTCAATGGAAAGCGGCACTCGCTGGCTCGAATAGCAAGTATGAGCATGCATCAACTAGGGTCAATAGTAACTCAGATTCACAGATCATTCTACTTGATCAACAGGAAGACGCACTGCATCCCTCCAATTTAAGGTGTTCGTAGGCTGGCAATAACGACACCTCAGTCGAGCATTCTGATGATCCATATCTTCGACCGTGGCCACATTTGGATCCAACCCACATGCACGAACGATATAGGGAGCATCAGCCAAGTGTTTGACATTGAATCGGTTCTCAATAAACGCAGCACGTCTCGGATCGTTCTCGACTGCACCCCCGCGGTGCTTCATGGCGCTGAGTATCTCAGGATAGAAAAAGACGAGATCTGAACAACTTTTAGCAAACACTGCACAGGCCAGGTGTAGCTTGTCGGTGGCCGATTGGGATGGTTCCATAGACGTTATTTTGCTTGATCCAGCAGCACGACCACTAGGAGGGATTCGGAGGGATAAATGGGAAGGAATCTCGACCAGCTCAGCAAGCTGAGCATCAAAGTCCTTCCTCCACTCATCCACCAACATAGGCAGCTGTGCAAACGCAGATTCAAATGGCTTGTCACCCAATTCTGTTCCCTCGGGGGCCTTGATGATATCTCGAAAGGGGGGGAGGTGAACAAGATCA
>JBBPKT010000853.1:0-12473 GCA_038089395.1 Pulveroboletus frians
TGGTGCATGGCTGTTCTTAGTTGGTGGAGTGTTGATGGGGTCTCAGGAGCTAGCTAGTATGTACACCTAGCACGCGAATGGCCATTACAAACACGGGTGATAATAATCGCACCCCACGAAATGGCTAGACCATGAACAACTGGTGCCCACCATCTAGGGTACCCCCAGCCTGGTGAGACTAAGTCCCCCACCGGACCGATTCCCTAATAAGCGGAACCTTGGATGAAACTTTGTGATAGTAAACGTAATGATTATATTCACCTTGTACGCTGATCCAAGTAACATATGAGGAAGCGAATGTCGTGTAAACAATGAGGCCCTGCCTATCGTCCCTGCCCTCCGGTGACTCAGTCCCTGAATGGCGAACTCGGGAAACAATGGAAGGTACACGTTGAAATGGTGTGCCCACCAGCCTTGATGGAAAAGGATCCAACCCTGACCACCAAATTAGCCGGGGGTGCTACACCCAATAGATAACCCTGAGGAACACGCACTATGCTCATGGTAATCTAAACCGACAAGGGTGAATACCCTGTGTAGCTGATGGTAAAGTACATGGTAAATGCTGTAAAGACGGTGGCTCTAACCAAGGAAGAGATAAAGGCTTGAGATATAAAAAGGAGGCCTAAGAAATACCTTAGCCATCATTATCTACGTCCTGTCCCTTCTTTGAGTCGCTCGTTACTTAGTCTTTGCCATGACCCCCTCCCTCCCTCTATCTGTCGTTTCTCACCCCAGAACCCCCCTGAAAAGGGCAATCGAGGATAATGCGATGACGCCTGGCTTGAAGAAAAAGGCTAGGCCGAGTGTCACGATAGATGTGGCCTCTACCCCTAAGGCTGCTCAGCAGCTGAAGGACAGGGCTGGGATGGAGGTGGACCCCCCCATCACTACCAATACTCTCTATATATCGTATCACTTCTCCTCTGCGCCTGCCATCCCTCTCTCGTTTCTAGAGAAATTGGCTATGGCAAAGGAGGTAGATGAGATGGTGGTTGCTTGGGCCTTAGACCCAAGTGCCAAACTAATGTCCTCTCAAGTTAACGCGATGGAGATGTCCCTGGCCAAGGAGGGAAGGGTTCTTAGTAGAGAACTCTTCCAATGCGGAGTTATTTGGACTGGACTGAACACCAGGAGCTCTAACCACTGGATCGTCTCTCAGATGAACCGTGACCCTTCTGTTGCTTTCATCCAAGGACTCTGGCTGTATCCCTTGGCTGATGAAGGAGCTTTCTTGAACCTGCTGTGGCTGATCGATTGGACTCCACGAATGGACCTCAAAGCTGTAACGCTGATTCTATCTGAATTCACGAACAAGGGCGGTGTAATCTATAATATCCCTGCATAAGTGTTTCTTTCTACTCCTGATTCGTCAAACTCACCTCTCTCACAGAGATGGGAAACCCACAAGTTCCTGGGGTATTCACCTGAGCAGTCAAACTGTCTGGCGAACCTGGATGGAACTTAAAGCCAGTGAGATTGTGGTAATGGGAACTACTGTTGCTGTGAAGAAGTTGGAGGTAAGTCCCTCCTGCTACTCACATCTTCCTCACAGGGCTAATGGAACATCATAGTTGTGTCCTCTGTGTATTGGACATAACCTCACCAAGGGATGTCACAAACCAGAGGACTGTTTTCGGCTCAGGATTCTCAACAGAACTTGAGCTTGGGACCAACTACCTTTGATCAGGATAGACCACAGTAAGGTCCAATGGACCAACACCCCTCCTGACCTAGATGTTCAGCCGACCCTCCAATCCCTCCTTGCCGCCAAGAAGGACCTTCAGACTCGGGTGACCTCATTGGAAACCCAGCTGACGACACTTCAAGAACGGGCTGACGCTTTGGAGGCCTTGCTCCGAGCTAAGCCTAAGGTGGAGACCACCTCTTTCTCAACCCAGAAAGAGGAGAAGAAGGGGAAGGAACAAGGGGGAAAGCAGAGAACCCAGAAGGATAAGGATCGGAGGAGCAAGGAATGATCTCTTCTTGTTTACCTACATATTATCCTCTACTCTCTTTCTCTTCATCCACTCATTTGTCTTGTTTGTGTATCTAGTTTGACCACTACTCCTTATCCTACAACTCCTTTCTTTACCTTGTATTGGCATCTTGGCTCAGACAATTGAATTTCCATGCAGAAATGTGTGTTTGCCTGATGGACATGATGTGAAAGAGTCTACTGAGGCCCACCTTGCAAAAGCAGGTCCTCCTCAGGAAAAGTTAACTAGCTACCTGGCTCTCATAGTCTGATTGACATCTGGTGGTGGTGGTGATAGAGGGTTGAAGCTTGGATGTGACATGGGATACTGCCTTGATCCTTGTGTACTCTTCTAAGTGGATGCGTCCTCTGGATCCTAGCACTTACTCTACCTTTATATCCATATATCCCACACACTTAACTCAAGGCACTCTGCTTGAACAAAGCCGCAGACAGTCTGTAAGAGCTAAGCAAAATGGACACACTGCATCACCAAATATAAGGGGTAGCTTAGCACCACCTACTGAGAGATTTGTGATCTTCAACATAGGCTCTATTAACATGATGGAAGTCTGGAAGGAACTGCATAATCTCCTTAACCCAGAAATACTCCAAGGTATTCTCTCCATAAGGAGGGTCAATTCTAGGAAACAATCCCCTTGACTTGACTTGGTAGTCATGGCACATGTTGTGGCCAGACTGAAAAGAACCATTAGATCAATGACTGAGTGACATACAGTTAGGTTTATTAAAGCCATTCAAGGCATGGACAACGGACAACCTTAACAAAGGGTTCATCTATTAAGCCAATGGCGAATAGACCACTGGAGGTCCTGGAGAGACTGACACCCAGTTCATGTCCTGAAAGTGCACCCAGCTGAAAAACCCTGGACACATCTTATTGCCACCTTAAATGTCAATGGGCTCCCAAGCAAACACCTTGAATTAACCCATTTCCTAATAGAGGAGCAAGTAAGTGTATGTGCACTTCAGAAAACCTTGGTGTCTACCTATTAAGATCCCTGGCTACACCCAGTACACCCAATACTAGGCAACTGGATTCAGAGGTCAAACCATCCTGGTAAAGGACACACACTCTTCTTATGAAGTTGCATGAGAGGACCACCTTTATACCCACATCAAAGTGAGTGGACTCCCAGGGCTCAAGGCCCCAGTCCATATTGTTGCAATCTACCAGATGCAATGAAAAAAGGACTTAGAGAAGCTACTTACCCTGAATAAGAAAATCCTTGGAACTACACCAGGAGCACTGGTCATATTCCTTGGGGATTGGAACATGGATCAATCACAGTTGGACATGACACTAAGCAAAGCCCACTGTGGACTATGAATACTGTCCCCCAGAGGCTCCCCATTGATGTGCTTTCCCATCAGGGGACTACCACGAGGAATTGATCACATGGTCACTAGCAGAGGGGCACAATACATCCTATAACGACCATGGGTACTCTGACAATATGGCATGAGTGATCACTGCCCACTTGTCTCTGCTCTTCAAGTGGTCAAACAGACTGACACACCCCACACTCCAGAGTGGAAATATAACATCTATGTGATCAAATGCCATGCCTGAGAATTAGTGCACTCAAATTGTTAGAATGTGCTAGATGTTGAAGAGGCTGCTGACAACACAGACCTTGAACGAAACACAAGTGCATTTATCACTACAATGGATGGGCTCACTAAGGACTTGGGAATGAAGAAACTATGAGTATTGGGCAAACCCAAGTTTCTCAAAAAACTAGTTTGCCTTGTTAAGCATTGCAATAAGGCTGCGAAAAAGCTGTTGAGTGTGATACTAACCAATACAGAGCCTACACAAGGTGTGCACCACCAATTCCTGAGTGCCCAACAAGCTTTCACCAAAGCTAGGAATAATTGGAAAAAAAGGTATGGAGTGTAAGACCATTGGTTACACCTGTTGAGACATAGAGGCCTGTGACTACAAAAAGGTCTGGGAATGCATTAAACAGATAATAGAACATGATGGAGCATCTAGCTCACTCCAACCAGTTTGAAACCTTAAGGGGGAACTGTGTGTCACCACCGAGGACATCCTGGAGTGCATTGCTGACCATTATAATTGACTAGCAAATGCTGATCCTGGACCATCACAAGACCCAAACCACTGGGCAGGCATAGACCTGGGAGAAAAAGCTAGGGAAATGCCCATCCTTAATGATGACCTGACATGGAAGGAGGTACTACTCTCCATCTGCCATATGAACCATAATACAGCTCCTGGTGTTACTGGTGAACATGTCAATGTTATGAAGGAACTTCTCAATGAGGAATGCATGGCAGAGGTACTCCAACTGTGCCCTAATATACGGTGTCTGGAAGGAATAACCTTTGCCCTTGGTGAACATGCACTCCCCCAATGGCCACTGACTTCCATGGGAAAGGCACTGTACCAGATTCTCAGATCAATCTGGAAAAGTGAAACCATACCAGACCCATGGAATGAAGTGCTTATATATAACCTATATAAGTTGGGAGACCCAGAGAACACTGCCAATTACAGAGGTATTAGTCTCATCCCAGTTGGACTCAAGGGAGTTGCTCATTACTTAGTCTTTGCTATGTCTCCCTCCCTCCCTTTGTCAGTCATGTCTCACTCTGGAACCACCCTAAAAAGGGAAACTGAGAATGATGTGATGATGCCTGGCTCAAAGAAAAAGGCCAGACTGAGCATCACAATGGACATTGTCTCCATCCCTAAGGCTGCTCAGCAGCTGAAGGAACTAATACTCTCTCTATATTGTATCACTTCCTCTCTGCACTCACTATTCCTCTCTCATTCTTAGAGAAATTGGCCATGGAAAAGGAGGTAGATGAGGTAGTGGTTGCCTGGACCTTAGACCCAAGCACCAAACTAACATCCTCTCAGGTTAATGTGATAGAGATGTCCCTGACCAAGGAGGGTAGAGTTCTCAGTAGGGAGCTCTTCCAATGCAGAGTTATTTGGACTGGGCTGAATACCAGGAGCTCTAATCACAGGGTCATCTCCCAAATGAACTGTGAGCCTTTTGTTGTCTTCATCCAAGGACTCTGGCCATACCTCTTGGCTAATAAAGGAGTTTTCTTGAACCTGCTGTGGCTTATCGACTGGACCCTGCAAATGGACCTCAAAGCCACAATGCTGATTCTTTCCAAATTCACAAACAAGGGCAGTGTAATTTACAATATCCCTGCATAAGTGTTTTTCCACTCCTAATTCGTTACACTCACCTCTCTCACAGAGATGGGAAACCCACAAGTTCCTGAGATGTTCACCTGAGCGGTCAAACTGTTTGGCAAGCCTGGATGGAGCTTGAAGCCAGCAAGATTGTGGTAATGGGAACTACCATCACTGTGAAGAAGTTGGAGGTAAGTCCTTCCTGCTACTCACATCTTCCTTATGGTACTAATAGAACATCATAGCTGTGTCCTCTGTGCCTTGGACATAATCTAACCAAGGGATGTCACAAACCAGAGAACTGCTTTTGGCTCAAGATTCTCAACAGAGTCTGAGCCTGGGATCAGCTACCTCTGATCAGGATAGCCTATGGTAAGGTTCAATAGACCAACACCCCTCCTGACCTAGTGACAGGAAACTCCTTTTATTCTATCGTTTTCCCATCTTCTATCTTATCTCACCTTATCACGATCCTTCCAGAACATTCCATGATGTCACTGGCCCAGACCCTACGTCATCACCAAGCCAATGACGTCACCGATTAGTGAGCATCAGTCAGCGTATTACTCATCCTTCCCACACCTACCCTAAACTCCTACTATATGTATATAAACCCGTCGATATGCTGTACTTATTCCTCACGTTTGGTATTCATCGTTTCTTCTGATCTCTACATCGGCTCAAGCTCGACGCTCTCGCTTGTGTCTCTTCAGTTCCTGATATAATACCAAATGTACTCCTCGACACCATCGCACTTTGCGACCCTGTCGCCCGACCCTACTCGCTATCACTAGCTCTGCCTAGGTCGCTGAGCCTTTCGCTCGCCCTAGTTCCCATTCCCGCCTTCTGCTGAGTTGGAAGAAACCCATAAGGGGGACTTTCGATAGACGCATCGCGCCCACCATTCCTACTACCCGCTTGTCTATTGGCACTACCCGCTCGGGACGCCAATACCAGCAAATACCTACTCCATCAACACTTGCCGGTCGCCACTCCCTTCGAGCACGCCGTTCACCCATTCCGGTCCCTCCTAGACCCCGAACCCATTCACCAGGGCTAAGGGTTTTGATCGACCCCAACGACATCCCCTTACCAGCCTTCCTATCGGAAGTTGGTGATCTTCACTACCGACCAATAACATTCGAGGCCCATCGAGTCATCCAAGAACTCGCCCAGCCCCTCGATGAAGTCTACCACTACCGCCCCCTCACCCTCGAAAGTTACCGTGCCCTTGAATGCGGATTCTCTGAGGCCGATATCTTCCTACTCGACTTCATCGACAGCCTTTAAACCTGTCGTCCCCGCAATCCTCCAACTCTTTCCCACACATAGAAATAAGGATGTCTGGCGCTTCCTGACACGAAGAGAAGAAGCCCGAAGCCAAGACTCCCCCCGGTGCCGTCATTTACGGCTCAGAGGAATTCTTGTTCGACGAACGATACGCCAACTGGCTGGAGTGGTACTGCTACGACCAAGAAGCCCATCGATACCCTCCGATACCGGATATGGCGACGTTTATCAATGAGGCCCACGAGCAAGCGAAGAAAATCGTTGCCGCGGAGAAACCGAAGAAAGTCAGGAAGGTCAAGAAGGCTGCCCCTCCTAACCCGATGCCATCGGACGGCGACGATTCCTCCAATTCGCCCAACACCCCACACCCACGAGGTCGAAGGACGCTCCCCCAAAGAGCGGAAGTCCCACGACCAGCCGGCCCTAAACTCGGCAAATCCTGGGCCAAGAAACCGCAGGTTTTTAAGGGAGATAAAAAGAAATACCCCTCGTGGAAGAACTCACTGCGTACTTACCTCCTTGGGTTTGATGAATCGCCTAACGATAAGCAAAGGATCATCATCACCCTCGGATTCCTGGGAGGCAATGAAGTCAATGCCGCTCAGAGGTTTGCGGATGCCTATCACGATGAGAGGTTACCCTATTACCCAGATACTTTTGCTGACTTCTTGGGACAACTGGATGGCAGCTTCTTATCCGTCACGCATACACAAGAGGCGTACGACAAATTACAGGAGCTCAAGCAAGGACGAAATGAGTCTATCGAAGACTTCTTCGTCCAATTCTTCCAATTGGTTCGCGAATCCGACCTTGTCATCGGCGAGGAGACTGAAAAGTTGCTCTTGTGCATTGTGCAAAAGGGAGTACACAAAGAGATCATTACCCTCGCCGAGACCTCCAACACTGCTCTCGCCTTCTCCCATTCCTTCCCTGTTTGGGAGAAGTACCTCATCCGTGCCGAAGCTACGCTCCAGCAAAGGAAGGCCCGCAAATCGGGCGTTAAACCCCAGACATGGTTCCGACCGGGACAAAGCACTTCCTCCTCTTCCCGCCCCTCCAACTCCCCTAATTCTCCGCCACAACAGTCAGCTAAGGTCGATCCCAACCAACCGGGGACCTTCAGCGGCCAAGGAGTCCCAATGGACATCGACAAGGCCAGAGCTGAGGGACGTTGTTTCAGATGTGGGAAACCCTGGCCTTGTGCCGATCACCCCCCTCGCCCGTGTCGTGCAATTCGTCACCTCGAGTATAAGGGGTGTAAGATCTTCTATGAGAACATGGGCGAATTGGCGGAGATGATGAAGACAGTAGACCGCAATGAGCAGGGTTTTGGAAAGGAGGAGTAGGTACGGGTCAACCCCCTCTTCATGTAACAGATACGTCGTCTTCTACCTTGGACAATAAATTTTCCGTTTTGTCTGTTTCAGAAGTCGACGAGACCCCCAAATCCCCCTCAGCTGCTGAGTCATCGCCTGAGGTCCGGATTCTCGCAAGACAACCACCACCTCTCAGGGTCAAAAGGGAAGACAAATCCCATCCCCTACCATCAAGAGATAGCCCCGGCGCAGCTGGCTATGACCTCCACGCAGCTAGCGACGCTACCATCCCCGCCTGCGGCCAATCCTTAGTGCCAACGGCCCTATCTATGGAAATCCCTACAGGTCACTACAGCCGTATCGCCCCTCGCTCCGGCCTCGCCGTTAAATCTTCTATATCCACCGGAGCTGGAGTAATCAACTCCGATTATAGAGGGGAGGTGAAAGTGCTGCTCGTTAATAACGCCGACAAAACTTTTGAGATAAAGAAAGGCGATTGAGTAGCCCAATTGATCCTCAAAAAAATATCCACTCCACCAGTCGAAGAAGTCACGAAGCTATTGTCAAGTGTACAAGACACCAAGGGGTTCGGATCCACCGGAGTTCGACGACTCAGACACGAGATCAACAAGGTAGACCCGTGGTCCGTAGCCTGGATACAGAGACAAATCCAAGGACCTCTTCCACGAGCAATCGATCATCTCCGGTCCTTCGTACACGATTCTAGGAGAAAAGAAGTGATGAAAGAGTTAGTCCAACAAATTGCCACCCTTCCCCCAGAACAGGCTCAGATGGTCATCCGAGACCTACAACAAAAACCCTGCTACGTCCGCGCCTCCACTCGACAACTTGCAAAGAACTCATTAGAGTTGATGGCCACCGTCAAGAAAGACGACGGAGGAACGTTTCAGGCTAAGTGCCTAATCGACTCAGGGTGCACCGGGTCATCCATAGACTGAAAGCTTGTGGAGAGATTCCAAATCCCCACCCATCCACTACCCGTAGCAATGCCGGTCTACAATGTCGACGGATCTTTAAATGCCGGAGGAAAGATCGACTCCTTCGTGGTGGTAGATTTGAAGATACAAGATCACGAGGAGAAGATCTGCCTAGCGGTGACCACGCTGGAATCAGTTCCCATCTTCCTAGGCCACGACTGGTTAAAGACCCACAACCCGAACATCGATTGGCCTAAAGGGGAGATAAAGTTCCAATGCCAAGATCACCTCCCACCTCTCATTACTGATGAAGAAGACGAGGAGGAAGAATTCTTCACACGAGCCGATGGAGACCGCCTCTTCCAGATCAACCTCGACTCCTACTCACGAAACGTCTCTATGGACATCGCCAGCAAGGAGTTTCAACAAAAGAAGAAGAAAACCCTCGAAGAGGTGTCCCCTTCATATGTTCATCAATTTGCCGACGTCTTCGCAAAGGAGAGCTTTGACCAACTCCCACCATGAAGACCCTGGGATCATGCAATCGAACTCCTTCCTGGAGATCACAAGATCGACTGCAAGGTGTACCCCCTCGGCCCAGGAGAGCAAAAGGAATTGGACGCCTTCCTTGAGGAGAACCTCAATTCGGGCCACATACGCCCGTCCAAATCCCCTTTCGCATCGGCCTTCTTCTTTATCAAGAAGAAAGACAGAAGACTCCGACCCGTCCAGGATTACCAGAAGTTAAATGACATCACTATCCGGAATCGCTACCCCCTCCCCCTTATTAACGAACTGGTCGACAAACTAAAGAAGGCCAAATATTATACCAAGTTCGATGTGAGATGGGGGTACAATAACGTGCGAATGAAAGAAGGCGATGAATGGAAAGCCACCTTCAGGACAAACCGAGGGCTCTTCGAACCACTCATCATGTTCTTCGGACTTACCAACTCCCCCGCCACCTTTCAAACCATGATGAACTCCCTCTTCTGAGATCTTATCAATCGAGGGGTAGTAGTCATGTACATCGACGACATTATGATCTTCACCGAAACCCTCAAGGAACATCAAAAGATCGTTGAAGAAGTTCTTTCAATACTCCGAAAGGAACACCTCTACCTTTGCCACGACAAATGCAAATTCGAGGTAACGGAAACGGAGTTCCTGGGGATCATCGTATCCCAAAACCAAGTTAAGATGGAATCGAAGAAAGTCGCCGCTATCAAAGACTGGCCCGTTCCCACCACTTGCAAGGCCCTTTGTGGATTCCTCGGCTTCCTCAACTTCTACCGACGATTCGTGAAAGACTTCGCTCAAATCACGCGACCTCTTAACACGCTTACCTCGGAGAAGAAAGAGTTTAAGTGGGACGATGCGTGTCAGAACGCATTCGTCCGACTAAAGGTCACCATCTCTACCACTCCTGCCCTTGCCATGCTCACGGACGACGATCCATTCCGCATTGAGACTGACAGATCGGGCATCGGTCTGGGAGCCATATTATCCCAATTACACGACAACGTCTGGCATCCCGTGGCGTTCATCTCCTGCTCACTCAACGACGCCGAACGAAATTATCACGCGGCTGACCTCGAAATGTTGGCTGTTATGTTCGTCCTCAAGGAATGGTGCCAATACCTCCTTGGTGCTGTACACCCATTCGAGATCCTAACAGATCATAATAATTTAACCTTCTTCCATCACCCTCAAGATCTGTCACGTCGCCAAGCCCGGTGGCAGTTAACTCTTCAAGAGTATGACTACCACTTTACCCACCGCCCCGGCTGTACCAATCCTGCGGATCCACTGTCCCGGAGGCCAGACTTTGAAAAGGGGGTGAAAGGTGACAACAAACAGCAGATATTACTCCCCGACCATCTTTTCTCCCCACCCTCACTACCCACCAACCGCACATTCTTCATTTCGCCCCATCGCAATCGCGCAAGGACCACCAACCCCCAACCAACCGTCGAAACTCTCATCGCCAAAATGCAATATAAACGAGAGAAGTTCGTGATAGAAGGGTTAAAAAAGGAAGGATCCCCGTGGTCAGAAAAGAACGGATTACTCCATTGGAAGGAACTACTATACGTTCCCAACGACCGAGAACTCCGACTCAGAATCCTGAAAGAAAATCATGATCACCCACTAGCCGGCCACCCTGGCACCCGACATACCCGAGACCTCATCATGACCAAATACTATTGGCCCTTGATGCGCCGAGAAATAGTGGCATACGTAGCCGCCTGTGACCGCTGTCAAAAGGTGAAAACACACGTCCAAGGGAATAAAACTCCCTTACACCCTAACGAAACCCCCTCCACTCCCTGGGAGATTATATCCGTTGACATCATCGGACCGCTACCACCGTCCAATGGCAAAGATGCCATACTCGTCATAGTGGACCGCCTGTCCAAAATGATCCACCTCATACCTACGTCTAGCTCGGTCACGTCTCAGGGGGTAGCCATGATTTTCAAGGACCACATCTTCAAGCTCCACGGAACACCCCGCAAGGTGATTTCAGATCGTGGGCCACAATTTGTCTCCCACTTCATGAAAGACCTCTACGCCCTCTTACACATCGAAGGAAACCCATCCACCACCTACCATCCCCAGACGGACAGACAGACGGAGCGACTCAACGCGGAGGTAGAGTTGTACCTCCGACTTTACGTAAACCATCGACAAACTGACTGGACGGAGTGGCTGGCCCTAGCAGAGTTCGCTCACAACTCCAAGACGTCCAGCGCCACTGGTTCCTCTCCCTTCTTGCTCAATTACGGGCAACAACCTCTAATCCGAACAGACATCCATCAGGAGGTAAAAAGCGAGTCGGCCCACGCCTTCACCGAGAGGATGAAAGAGACCCACGAACAAGCCAGGAACGCCCTAGACCTGGCAGCAGCCGAAATGAAAAAATATCACGACCACGATGTTCAAACCACCCCGGAGTATAAAAGAGGAGATCTCGTCCTTCTGGATGGACGGAACATCAAAACCGACCGACCATCGAAGAAGTTGTCGGACAAGAGGTACGGACCTTTCCGGGTAGTTGAGAAAGTCGGTTCAGCCACCTACAAACTGGCCCTCGACAAAACATGGAGAGGAATCCACTACTCCGGGACAAACTGAAAGAAACACCTGCCCTCCTCCAATTGTCGTTGCTCACGAAGAGGAATATGAGGTAGAGAAGGTTCTCAACTCCCGAAAGCATCGAGATAAGACAGAATACCTGGTCCACTGGAAAGGCTACCTAGCGGAGGAACGTACATGGGAGCCGGTGTCCAACCTAGCCAATGCTCATACAAAAGTGGACGCCTTCCACAAAGCAAACCCCGACGCCATCCGCTCGGCATACTTCGTCACCCCGCAACCGTGCGACTGCACCCTCTGTTCCTCCTCCATCACGGCAGTCTTCCACAATTCCGGATTCCTCGAGTACGCTGCCTCCCTAACCCGTCTACCTTCTGACTTATTTGACGTCCCACAACCAGGAGACAAACCTGTCTGCAATGGTACCTTGGTCGATCGGGACGATGACCCTTGAAAGGGGGGTGATGACAGGAAACTCCTTTTATTCTATCGTTTTCCCATCTTCTATCTTATCTCACCTTATCACGATCCTTCCAGAACATTCCATGATGTCACTGGCCCAGACCCTACGTCATCACCAAGCCAATGACGTCACCGATTAGTGAGCATCAGTCAGCGTATTACTCATCCTTCCCACACCTACCCTAAACTCC
>JBBPKT010000854.1:0-13036 GCA_038089395.1 Pulveroboletus frians
TCATACTTTCGCTGGGGGCCCCACTCTCCATTTTCGTTCATATATGCTTCTTCTGCTAACTTGAAAGGTGCATGTCATTTGCAAACTAGACGTCCATTTTTTGAAGGAATGAGACACCAATGGTAATCGCATGTGTGTAGTTGTTTGGCCCGAGCTGCCCGTTTTTCCAGCCTCTGAAGCTGCTCATTGTAATCTGCCCCTCCTGGCTTGGGTGGACGTGAGTAAGCGACCTCTACCTCGTTTGGTATATTCTTCACTGAGTCCACAGTTTCCATTCCTGGTAGGTAGGCTCGAATATTATTCTGAATGAAATTTTGGACCTGTTCACGAAATGCTTCATCTTTGAGCATGTCTTCGATTTCATCTATGGATGGTGCATCTTGCAGCCACAGCAGCATATGGAGGTGCAAACTCCCTTGGCCTTGTGATTTGACCATGCTGAAGTATGCTGAAACACGTCCAAGAACACCTTCATCACTAATCACTCGGTGACTAGTGACGTCAATGCCAAACAATGTTGTCAAGATTGTTGTAATAAGGAAATGGAAAAATTTGGCTGCTGCATAGGGATCCATGGCAACATTTTGTGCTCATGTCTCTTTGGATGGCCCAATAAGAGCATCAAAGTTATCGAGGTCGATTGACTCTCCTGTGAATATCTGTGCAATTGGATCATGTAAGTTGCATGGATTGATTGTTATCCAGAGTGTGGGTGGATTTAACATCACAGAAGTCGCCCAGATTTGACTGCGTAACTGATGCCATGCCTGGTCAGACCCTATTACACGTCCAGCAGTGACATATACTTGCTGCTGAAGAAGACAGACAGCAGGATCTGTGATTGGTTGATTGCAATCTTCCTGTTCTTGGGCTTTCTCTAACTTCTCTGCTGTGATGGTTTGCAGAAGCTGAGAGTCTCTATCAAATGACTTGCAAGCCATCTGAATGCATGCAGATCCCAGGACCTGGTGATGTTGCATTATACCAAATAATATGAAAGGGAATGTTTCATGGCGACAAAATCGCTTGTCATGATAGTGAAGAAGCCATTTGACATGGTCATGGAAATTGACAGGGACTGGTTGCTGGTATCGCTCAATCCCCCCTTCACTATAAGGGAAGAGACAGGGAAAGGCATGTTCAAAGAAATTGGCTTCACTCTCCTCTGACTCATCTTTGTTTTGTGCCTGCCGACGGCCAAAGTCATTGACAAGCTTTTGGCCATGACGTATTGCATATCCCCCTTCCTTTCCCTCCTTCCAAAGGTTTGCTAGACCCCAGCTCATTAGCTCACTTGCTGTCATCTTTGACATGTCAGCATCAACCACTCCTGACACTTGCAGAGGTATGACATCAGGAGATCCTGCTTATCCCTTTACTCCACATTCCCTTTAGGTTTTTAAGGATATCTGCTCACCTTTATCACTATCACTACTTTCCTGTGAAGGTGATGCATCCTGAGCCTCTGCCATGATGTCTGCAAAGAACATGCATTACTTTAATCTCCATTGTATGATAAACAAGTTCACTTACATTCATTGTCATCTATGGGAACATATCCTGCACTCTCTTCGTCCACTATGCTCACTTCCTCTGACTGTTCTACTATTGAAATTATTTCCTCAGGGACTTCATCTACTGGTAATTGATTGAGACGCTCTGAGCTAATCTCAATGTCTCTGTAGTATTTGTGGTTGTTTTGTTTCAGCCAAACAAGGGCATCATACATGACTTGTCGGCGGACACGGAATGTGGTGTGAATCCAGGACTTTGGAAGCTGACCGACTCCTATAAACATCACGGTGACCAGCAAGGCTAGTAACTCTGGAGATCTTGGCATCATCCTTCCTTCGATCATGGATGCGATTCCTTGCATATCAACTTCATATGATGTGACATTGCCTCGCATTGCATGCTGCAAGCCCCCGATGTTGCGGACTCCTCCTGACCGCTTTGGGAATAGTTTGAAAACAAACACACGTGGATAAACCAGTGAAACCAGGAGCTGCTCGGAAAATGTAAGAACTTGAAGTTCCCATGGTACTTTGCCTATCCACAGATTGTTTGCGAGAGCATATCGTGGTGGCTTATCGCTGGCTTTCCCAAGGTCATGTAAACACCAGGAACAGATAGTAAGGATTGCTTGTCCATTCACTGTCTCCACGCCCACAGGATCAAGAAGCTTCCCATCAAAAAGGTCATGCACTGGGTGAGATGTTTGTGATATAAGCTGAGCACCATTGACAAGTTTGTTCAGACTGATCTCCGTCAGTCCATCGTCACGTACTCCACATTCACAGGCACAGACTGCACATGTCCCTGACCAGATTGCTTGATTAGAAGTTGCTTCAAAAAAGTGCGCATAACACTTCTTCACTTGTTCTTCACTGACTGGCTGGAGGTAGCTCAAGGTCCTGTTATGATTCACCACTTCACCTTCATCCAACCATGGTGCCACACACCACTGTGAAGATGCATCTTCTGCATGCTTGCGCTTTAACGTGCCTGCCTTGGGTGCTCCTTGTCAGTTGGTCTTGGTGTTAGCAGCTTCCCGTAGTACGTCAATATGCTGCTCTGGCGCGTCTTGCAAGATGTGCTGAATGAGGTTCTCCTTGCTTCGTCACTGGTGACGTCCAATTTTCAACACGCCTTGTAACTCCCAAATGATTTCGGCCATCAAGAGCTTCTGCAAAAGGTCTGGTATACTCAGTACAGCGTAAGTGAGCACTTCATCTGCAAGCCGCACCTGAATCCGCCATTCTTACGTCCCCCGTGTTATTATCCTCGCTCTCATTCCGTCTTGACATGCTGGGTTTCGCAGAGGTGAAATGGATGCCCCCTATTTGCGGGGTCCGATCTCCGTCTGGATTCCCCGCCTTTGTCTAAGTTCACGAGCTGTAGCTTGTACATAATTACATTTGCCGCATTGTTTAATTCGTGCATCGCTATAGGGATGGCTACGATAGTAAACATTAACAGACGATTTGATTCTTAACTCCCTTTAGTCTTCTGTACACGCTCTTACAACCAAGCAAGGTTTCTGCCGACGCAGTCGGCGCTTCCCGAGTAATAAACAAAGGTTATATTGCTTTCCTTAACAGGGCAGATGTCAACGGTTCGAACGTGCTCGAACGCGTTCTGAACCTTGCTCAGACGTTCAGCCTCTTGTGAACGTGAACGTGAACGAGCGTTCGGTTCAACACCTCTGTCGAACGTTGAACTGAACCAACGTTCAGTTCAGTAAAAGTTCGGTTCGAACCGAAGTTCAGAACCGGACCGATGCATCACTATTCGCATAGCGGCCGTTACAGCGGTGTTTCCGAGAATGAACTCCACCTCCCAAGCGCCGCCATGAAGAAGTCGTGGAAGTGATCAAACCGGTGAGATTCTGATGGCTGGTAATGCATCCGAACACACCTAGATCTACCCATCAGACTACCCCCCTGTCCTTACTGTGCCAATGTCGACCACCCTTTGGGAAGTCATGAAAGAGTTAATAATTGTCTCGCCCGGTATAAATCCACCACAGCAAATCCGAACTCGCCCCACAGGTCTTCAAGTCGCTCACGTTTGACATGCTGGCTCTTCTGGAGGGGCCTGTCGATGTGGGTGCTTTGGTCGATGCCATCCTGTTAGGCTGCGTTTTCGTACAGTCGTGTGTGTACTACCAGAACCCCAGACACGATGCCTGGTTGTTGAAGGCCCTGGTAAGTCGACTGCGTTCAGGAAAGCGTCTGACTGCCAGAGTGTAAGGAACTGATAGGTGATTCACAAGGTATCGCTGATCCTGTTAGTAAAAGTCATCTTCAATCCTCAGTGACCCATTCCTGAGTGCACTACACCAGGTTTTTTTCACTCGCGCACTTTGGGTGTCTGGTCACCTGGCTCTGGGCGAGCACGCAAGTCAACACCGATGGCGGAGCCGTCCCTGGCTATACCACCGTCCTTATGGGTGTTTCCAATGTCCTCGGTGTTACGATAATGTTTCTCGAACGGGTAAGCCAACTTCTCACTCCTCGCCTCGTTTCTTGTGTTGACTGGAAATGTGCCAGTGTTTCTTTTCCTGTCGCATCATGAAAGCGTCCCACAACAACCTGTTGGGATTTTTTTTCTTGTCCGTCTGTATCTTCTCCTTCATGGTTGCCTTGGGGGCGGCGAGCATACTTTTCGTAAACGTGACCGCCGATTTGACAAGTCAGCTAACCATCGACTGGATACTCCCTCTTGCAATTATCTTGGGGCTCATCTGTGATCTGGCGATCAGCCTCACGACCGCGTTTTATCTCAGAGCCCGGATGCCGACGGAGGTAGCGAGGTGTGCGATTCTCTTGTTGTGACATGCATGCGCTAATTGTCTGTGTGGCGCCTGCAGACGTGTCGCCTGGCTGTTCTTCCTGGTAGCCGGTCAGTCTTCCCTGTGGCGAACGCTTTTGATTCTGGCTAATTCGTCGCAGAAACGGGCTCTGTGGCGAGGTGTGTTGTACCACTCGTTGATGGAAAGATTTAGAACGAATCGGTTTCCCGTAACAGCCTCGTCGACGTTGCTACCGTTATCGTCGTGCGTGTATCTCCTCCCTCACTAAGAATGCCTCACCTACACCTGCCACAGTACTGGCTCACAAGGGCGAATCGTAAGTTTATTCGTCTTTGTTCGCGTGCGAACCAACGTCTGACGCCGTGCGTAGTTGCATCGGTCGGTCTGCTTATATCGATGCCTGGAGGTGAGTAATCTAGTCATCGGCCTCGTGGAAGCTGATGTTGACACTTGATTTTTTCAGTGTTTGCAAACTCCCTCCTCATCGCGTCAGTCGGCTTTTCCGTGCGACGCGATCCATGACTGATACTTGCCCGCCGAAATCTGCATCACAGGCTCAACGTGGGCGGACATCTGCGGACTGACATTGAGCATCAACGCACACACCACATCGTCGACAAGCTCATAGATGTGCACCCCAAAAAAGTGCGTGCCGCCCTGCTCGTGTCAACGTAGACATCACTAGCATTTTTCTAGCCCCCGATCACAATCCAGGCTTTCAAAAGCGTGCGGAAAAGGCCTGAAGAAAGCCCCGCCTAGTGGAATTAAAAAGTCAGTCACATTCGGAGCGTGTTGCCGGATCGTGTATGCTGAACATATTTCCGGTCGTCTAGAGAAGTTGTGGGCGTCGAGTTGAATGATCAGTATGATCCGTCTCATATGTCAGATTTGCCTCATGCGGACAGCTTTTTTCACGACTCCCTTCACGATAGGTCTGCGCCAGTAGTCGATCTACTTCATTTACTATGTGGTATCCTGATATAAGTCGTTTCCTTACTATACCAGTCTGTGTGGCTGAGGGTGTATTGCACCGAAAAACATGTGAGTTGTGATCCGGAACATGAGCGTCCCCTCGCGGGGTAATACCTTCACAAGTGCCAAGTGAGGTCTGGATGGCACAGGCTTGTTTATCCCCATTGAAAACAAGACGACACTCACCATTCACACGGCACCATAGTTTTCGGCTTCATAGGTGTCATATTAACATGTAGATCCAGCCACAATGTCTGAAGCCGAGTCGTAAGCGATGACAAAGGCTCTAATATCAGTCATGGCAATCAGTGATGGCGGTATAACGCTGCAGTCAGAGATCGGGCAGGGATAAAAAAGCGTCGATGTAAATAGGGTATATTCTATTCACGAACAGGCAATGCCTCTTTTTTAGCTAGCGCATGTAAATCTTGTTCTGTCATGCGGCACAAAGTCAGGAGGGACCAGGCAGGGTGACAAGGCACTTACGCATCCCCCATACATGGTTTCTCAGATCAAGGAATTCTGTCGGACGGACATGTTCAGACAGGGTCGACGCATTTCCGAGGAGAGCATACCTATATGGAGACCATCATACAGCTTTTTCACTTCTGCACGAACCCGCGACAGGTCGTCTTTACTGGAAGTGGTCTGCGACAGAGCCTTCAAGTCCTTCTCAACCGCTTCGATCCTCCGTACGTGTGCGGTCACCTATAGGTGACATGAGGACAACCATCTTATGCGCTGGAGGTGTTTGTCACCCTACCTTTGCAGTACTAACTTGTAGCTCTTCGATGCTAGCCTGCAGCGCTGCCGAGGCGACTTTGTATTCATCGAGGAGGTAATATGCAGCATACGTCGACGCGAGCGAGAACCCGAGCAAGAAACCGATAATCCTGCACCACAGCCCCACAGGATTAGTACACAAGACCGACCAGACTTATAATGCGAAAACCCGAACCCGCCACGGAACCCGCCGACGGGTTTCTTTGAACTGGAGACCGTTCCGAGATTGGGCGATGCGGTGTCGTTGTGGAGGATGGGAGAGGTAGAGAGGAGCCTTGGATGGGTGCTTGTGCTTGTGCTCGCGCGCTGGACGAGGCTGCGTGAAAATGAGAGGCAGCGCAATGTCGAGGCCATCGTGGTCGTCGTAGGGAACAGAGGAGTTATTTGGCTCGGCGTTAGCCGGGAAGTCGTGTGTCTAGTCCAGACGCGACCACCACTACGTTTGGAACGTACGTCGTTTGGGGCGATGCCTCCAAAGCGAAAGAACGACGACACCAGTGAACCTAGTGCACGAGAGCGTAAAAAACTCAAGATGGCCGGTGCGCGCACGATACCCGTTCAAGAGGTGTCCACCACAAGTGGCCCTACCCCTACGGGCAACCAGACGAACGCCGTCGCGTCATCCTCTGCGGGTCCTTCCAAGACGGTGGTTCACTTTGATTGTAAGCACTCCTGGTCGTCGTGTCGTATGGCGATGTCAATCGTGCCTAGCCATGCAGGGTTTGCCGGCTTCTATAGATGTGGAGAGGTTCACGGAGGTACGTTTCCTTCGCTATTGAATGGTCTCTGTCATCCATCATTGTCCAGGCGCGTGCATACGAGATCGATGCCATGCAGAAAGCAATGAAGACAGCTAGGTACGCCGCTCTACTACGCGCTATATCAGTTTCTTGACGATGCTTTTCAGTGAAAGCTCGACACATCGTGTGTGGCAAACTTTGCCTCGACACCTCCGTCGTAGAGCGGCTAGTCACGATGTTCGACGCGTCCCCGTACGCCTGCGAGACAAGGCACGAGCAGAGGTAAGTCCATCTCGAACTTCGGTACATTAACCGTGTTTATCATCCTGTAGATGGACGCCAATAAACGCCGACTCCTCGGTCGACCTAAACGAGGAAAGGCAAACCAAATTCCTCGGGTAAACGCCTTGTTGAAGCGCCAACGTGAGTTCCGTTGGGCGTTCTCCTTTTTCATACTAGACCCGCAGAACTGATTACAGGTGACAAGTCGTGGCTTGAGACACATATTTGGCATGCGAAACGAGCCAAGATGCAGATCATGTGGGGGTATCGACTCGTACGTCTAGTGCAACATTCGAGTACATGACGGCTGACCAGTTCTCCCTTCAGGCTGTGACCCCTAGCGAAAAGGCCTTCCGACCGTCTCACCGTGCATCCGTGCACGGTTCCATCTTGCATGATGCATCTTACTATGCGACGATAGAGCTCAAAGGACCTCAACTGCTCCTTCAGGCACTGCTCGGGCAATGTTGCGATCCGCAAGCTCCTGCAATGAAGCGGTTCGTGATGTGCATATGATCGTTTCCGATTATTTTGACGCCTATTGTAGTTATATGACGGGTGGTCGCGCTTGTGAGACTTATGCATACAAACACGCGAGCTACCCGTTCGCACTGCTAGGACCTGTAACAATTATATGGCAGCCATTGTCTTCTGAGGACAAATCGTCGGACACGACCGAGTCTCTTCCACAACCAGAAAAGGGCAAAGGCAAGAGTAAAGGCAAGAGTAAAGGCAAGGACAAACAACCGGACGACAGCGCATCACCTGAACCCGATATTAGCCCGCGGGTCGTCTGGGTCCGTTGTCACCCAGCCATCTTCGAAGACGTGTTTGCATCATTACAAGCTTCAGCGTCTTACGTCCTAGAGCAGAGGAAGAAAGAGAATCCGCAGGTGCACGCGGAAATCGAGCTCGCTGATCTCAGAGGGTGTCTTAACGCTTTTGAGATTATGGGACCCAAGTCGAGCCAGGTTATCAAAGGAACGTTGTCACCTGTTGGAAGTGATGATAGGAAGGACGTCAAGAAGGTTGGTAAAATTTAGTGAACATGCTAGCATGTCCCTGACGTTGGTGCATTCGCAGTTTTGGGATTCATTAACTGATCTACATTCCTCTGGTACTATACCGCGCGGGATGGTGATCGGCCTCAAAGTTCTTGATCCACGTCTGAAGTACGGTTGATGATCCTTGTAATGCTTAATACCGACATTCAACCTGGCTTTTCGTAGATCTCCTCCGAAGAACGCAACACCTCATTACCCCGATATCACGCAATCTTTTATCCAACAGTCTCCAGCCTTCGCTTTCCCCACAGCTCTCAATGCACAAAGCGAAATCTGGGATGAAGAGAAGCGGGGAACGCTCAAGAAGCCAAAGTACAAGAAGAAAGATCTTGATGATAGGCGTTCCAAGGTTGGCCCATTACTCTTCCACTGCTTTGTCGTATTGACATAGTGCCGGCGTGTAGAACCTTGTTCCTGGGACCCCGCTCAACCCTCTCCGTCAGGATGATCGAATTCCTATTCTTCTCATCCAACGTTCTGTTGAACCAGGTGTCCCCCTAGCCTCCTCAGGCCCTGGATCACAATCTGAGAATACGCAAGGTATCCATGGATGGACATTGTTGTTCCCTGCGGGCTGGGGTATGGCTTTTTTGTCTCCCCTTCTGCATACAGGAACCCGGTTCGCTGGCCAACGCGAACGCATGAAACAATTCTTCGAGGCTGGTGCCAGTGGGTTTCCGACTGACTATCCCACCACCGCTGCTTATGATATTACCGCCAATGGGCGTGCTGAACGAGAGAAGGCGCGTTGGGACAGAACCCCGCCCGCGAAGAAGCCAAACTATGAGAAGTTGGCAACGAGGAGTCCCTGGCGTGCGGACTGGGGCGTCGTGCTTGGATTGGAGAAGCCACCCGCGACGAAAACCTCGCAGAGAGGAACAGGAAAGGAAGCGTTGGTGACGACGCAGCGGGAGAACGAGGATCCCCTGGATTCTGACGCGATGTGGGTAGACGAGGAAAGCACCGCCATCCGGCCCTGGCTTCTACGAGGACCTCGAGTTTCTACGATGCTCTCCAGCCCATGCATCCAGCCATCGCAGTTCCTGGGAGAAGTAAACAAGCTTCGGGAAAAGAACCACATCGCACCTCTGGACGCATCAATATCTGCGGAGGATCTGATGCGATCGGCATTGTTGATGATCCGCGCGAAGATGGTACGGAGAGGCGCGCCGACCGACATGGCGAACATATACAGGATGGAGGACCCCGAGGCACGTCGATGGATCAAGACGTTTGGGAAAAAAGGTCGAGATACTGCTAACCGGGGTGATTCGAACGAGTCTAACGAGGACGAGGTAGGACATTTCTCGCTTCTTCAGCGCGCAAGTCATATTCTTCCACACCTGTGTCTCGTTTCTAGCTCGCAGAGATGAAGCCTCCCGAGACGACTATCATTGGCTACGTGACGACTGGGGACGCCTCGCTCTCACGTGGGGAAGGCTTTGCGATCGGTGCAATTCCCCTCACACAGTATCTGGCACTGCGCAAGCAAGCTTTGAGGTACGGACATATATTCGGGACGTGTGTTTGATTTGCCAAGGTTGATTTTTGATAGACTCTCGCAACCGTCCGTGTTGGTGAAGATTAGGGATCGGGACTGTACGACGTGCCGTGCGGCTTACCTGGAACTCTTGGAGTCGTAGGCTATCGCACGGCAAGATGCCACCGACCGCCACATGTCGTGTATGCTCGTCTAATGGTTCGCTATCGTTCGTACCATACAATTTTATCTACTACATTCTGATATTCGACGTATCCAGAAAATTATAGATAATTGCTCATTGAATGATTGGCCCTGGTTGATCTGTGGCAAAGATTCGGACATGAGCTTACTTGAAAACGAGGGGATGAGGGCCACGGTATGGATGCTATCATCAAGGATCAGCGGGGATACTACTAGGACCCGCCGTGCTACCATGGACCACGAAGCGATGCGACCAATACCAATCAGAAACGAATTGTAAGCACTCATCGCTTGGAATGGTCGTAAGAACAGCGGCCAAAGGAGCATTACGAGAGTCGAGAAGTTGATGCAGCATCAAGTCCCGATGCTCCTGAGGTAACCTCTCGCCGAGTGCGATGAGGACACCGACTGCATCTGCAATCTTCCCCGTAGGAACCGTGAGCTTGGCATTGACAACATCGCGCATACGACGGATAGCAGCGGCGAGCTGCTCCAGCGCAATGCTTGTTACGTCTATCCCACTGCTAGCATCTGCAACGCTGTCACTCTCCGAGATGTCGCTGTGCTCGAAACTATAGTGTGTAGGGGAGTGGGACGGAGAAGATGCCATGGAAGCGTCGTCGTCGACGTCCTCCGTTTGTTCCACCGCCTCTGATCGAAGTAGTCCGGCCATGATCCTGGGTAGTTGTTCCAGAAGGGGCATAATAGCGGCGAGCTGGTGCAAAATAAGCTCCCTAGGTTCTTGAAGTGGGAATGTCATGGCGGAGTGACGAGGCGCACTTGAAAGAAGGGGATGGTTTTGATCCCGCTTGGCCTACCGAGAGCCTGCGAGACCAAACAAGGTCAATCATCGACACGTTCATGTACATCATAGTATGCAACCTGTTTGCACGACACAACCAGGCAGAGATGCGACGTACTTTCCTGCGATCGTCACCGTTTACAAGGTGATCATCAGGGAAAAGACGTCAAGCGTTTACATGAACAAACGGCTAACAGGGTCTGCGCCACTGTTCGATGGTGGCCCTGCAAGTATAAGTATATCGATGCGGCGAGTATGCCGATGTTCTGAAACCTGTCATGTTGGTCTTTTCTAGGTTGCGTCAGTCTATGGTTTCCCCGACGCGTATACGGCTGACTTGAAGTAGATTCTCTCGAGCGCAAGTGCCAACGGTTAGTTCGAGAACACTGACTGCATGTCTGACCGATAGTAAATTTGCAGCCGGTAGTAACTTACTGCTTGGGCCTACTGTGATCAGTTTCTGCCAGTCCTGCTTGTAATCCAAGACTGATGCCGCTGATAGTAAGCTGTCAGGTGCTCTAACCCAGTCTCCTCTGTGCTGACTTCAATCATAGTGCTGATGGTTGTGCGTGTTTTTGCAATGTGGAATTAATCGGAAAGAATCCCCAACATTCTCTTCCTTTATTTGGCGCCAATAATTGTCACTGGTATCTGGGATGGTATCTATGAAACCCCTAAGACCATGGTATGTATGTTGCGAACAAAACTAGACACCTCCATGTAGTTCCACTCAAACGACGCTCATAGATGTCTTCGTGAGTATTGACAGAAATGAAGGGAAGCATACAGGCCGGACTCGAATAGGGTATTCCTTCCCTCAAACAGATTCATGAACTGATTGTTCTTCCGCTGACCCGTCAGTTGGCTCATCTCAGCTGTGTCTGATGGTTGAGATGATGGCGAGGATTGACAACGTAGCACCAAGAACGAGTCGGGGAATGACTGTATTTTTCCGAGGGCTCTGCCATGTGGAAGCCGCAACATGTCGAAACGACAGCGTGGTCTATCACCACCGGAGAAAGGAACAGAGATATCACTAGCTATTCAAATGCTTTCCTTCTGAGCTAGAACACTTTTCAACGTCACGACTGCGATCCAACTGGTTTACGGACATCCTGTACATGGCTAGCGAGACGCTTTTGTATGTCACCATGCCTCATTTCCTCATCGGCACGCAGGAATTGTATGATCGTGACCGGTGACCATCGGAGGTGGTGGGACGGGATTTTGGAATGATTGTACTTACGGATGCTAGCCCAGAGGGTCATGCGGTGGAGGGTATCGCTAACGACTCGGAGTCGACTCCAGTCGGGGATAGTGCACGCCTGGTATGATCGACGGAGTGCGTGTGTCGCCGCAAGGCGGAATTTCCCGCCCACCGAAACGTGTATACGAGCACCACATCTGCCTGTAGTTTACATCAGGACACCGACGCCCACACGACGTACTCGATTACTTACACGAACTCGATAGAACCAGATCTATATACATCTTCCGGTCGAACATAGCCCCACTGAGTCATCCGGATTGATGTGTCTCATCATGTGCATGTGAGCGGAAACACAACAGCCAGGTAGGGAACGTGATCGCGAGGGTGGAATAACGTGTTCCTTCCTGGTGGGTCCAGTGAATGAACAATGCATGCGAAAGGAAAGTGACCCGCACCGTCAAGTAGACCCCTGCGGATTCAGACTGGGACGAATCGTGCGCTTGTCGCGCCTAGGTGGATGTGAGCTGTCGCGACGAGGCTTACCATCGCTAGAACACACCTGGTCCACTTCCGCTGCCTGCGCACTAGGCTGCCCACTGCTAGAGGTACCTTCGTTCGGACGCTTGGTAGTGGCAGCCTTGCGGGGCGGTTTCTGCTATAAAGTGTGATGAGTTCACGCAAACAGACCGGAGAGTGAACGAACCTGTTTTATTCTGACAGGTTTCGAAACCGCTCGCTGAGAAGGCAAGTTGACACATTGTATCTGTTCCTGTTTGCGTCAAGGAACACTCACTTTTCGGCGTTGACCAGCAGCGATTGTCCAGGGTCTGTTATTCATGGGTTCCGCTCTGGCCGGTGAGTGGGAAGGTGATTGATCGGGACGTTGGCGTGACTTTGCAGCACCATGCGTGCGTGAGGTACTGTCCTTGTTACTTGTGTTCCACAGCCACCTTTTGATCTTTGAACCATGCTGGGCCGACTCGACGGTGTCGATTTTTTGCTTGGCGCGTGCCCCTGCTGCGGAGGTACCTGGTAGCGATTGTGCATTGTCCTCACGAGCATGAGCAGGAGAGGTCGGGAACAATGGCTTTTAGTACTATCAGCACGCAAAGAACGCGTGAATGAAGGCGTTTACTGACCTCATCGAAGTTGAACGCTTGCCCAGCAGGCACCTCGACCTATGT
>JBBPKT010000857.1:0-13016 GCA_038089395.1 Pulveroboletus frians
CTGCCTGGTTCACCTGCAAGGAGTTCGTCGGGAGGCAGCTCGTCCAACGACGAGCAAGACTCACAGGTACAGCTCTCTCCCGAAAGGACATTCTCCCGTGGGAGTCTGCCGTCTCGGGTGCGTGCGCCGGGGCCGTGTTCAATTTTTCGCTCTTTCCGGCGGACACTGTCAAGAGCACGATGCAGACAGAGGAAGAGCTGCGGCCACGTGGCAAGGGCGTTTCCCCGCCTACATTCATGGGCACGGCCAAGGCACTCTATAGGGCACAGGGGATCCGTGGGTTCTATGCGGGATGTGGGATTACCGTGGCGAGGTCGATACCAAGTAGTGCGATCATTTTTTTGATCTATGATGGTTTGAGCAAGCGATTTCCGTAGAGATTGGTGGTCCGTTAGAAGGACGATTTCTGCATATGTACTATGACCGTATTTCATACATACCCATAGAGTTAGTGGAAGGATACAGTGCCCGGTAGTGATGACATGACAAAAGTCTGGTTCGAGGCGTCGCTCTCGGTGAGTAGTCCCAGGAGAATCGCGGTGTATCCCCTCAAAAAGGCGCATTCGGAAGGTTCGTCCTGGTGATCATCGCAGAATTGGAGATGCAACATGGTGAAGCACTCCAAAACCGATTTTTGGTCGGGGCATTGGCAAGCGCGAACGCAAAGGCGGGAACCGGGGCATGTGGGATTAATCGCTAAGAGACGACATGAGCGCTCCGCGCTGCCATCAAGGCGAACATCTCACATTTCTTTCTACAAAGAACTGCTACTCTGGGGCTCGAAGTCGCCCAATTCATGACCATTCCTAAAGCAAGACAGAGATCAAATGATTCGAGCCAATCGTTCCGTGATTCCGACCACATTGCTTGAGATCGCATCACAGTCATGGCGGCGAAGGGAAGCGCATGGAATATTTCTAGAGCGCTATCGCACCACCGCGGGTCGTCGTGTGTGTGATAAGAGAGTGAGCACGCGCATGGCACCGCATAAACACCTTCGGGCTATCGAACCATATTGAAGGTTGTCAAATGAAAATCACTGGTGGGCGTACCTATCTCCGTCTCTTTGCTCTCTCCTAGGAAACTAGAGGAGGCAACGCAGAGCGATATTATCTCCGACGTGAATCCGTCTATATGTGATAGTTTGTCATTGGCTGGGCTAGTTGAGGACCAGTACCCAAAAAGGTACGAGTCGAGGAGGCGGAGGGAGGCCTCGATATGGTGGAATGAAGGACGGTATGTTTCTGTTCACGCTCGTCGGCGGTAATAAGGGGAGACCGGATACATATGCAGCGATACGTGGCTCCAAGAGGCTCAGTTCAGTCCTCAAGTTTGCAAGTAATGCGAGCAGACATTGGTCTGTCAAACAGGACGGAGGTAAAGTGGCGAGTGAGTGCGAAATAAAGTAGCGTGCTGAGGGCTGCACCTCATGAGTAATCAAGGCGGAGTCCGAGCTGGGACGAACCTGGTTCACAGGAATGAAGTGCGATTCGTTTGATACCAGTTTCGCAAGGGACTTGAGCTACTCAAGGATGTGAGTGCGGTGCATAGAATTCGATGTCGAAACCGAGCTGACCGCGGGGAGCTCTGTCCGCGTGATGTCACGGATCTTGATGTTGTCATCCGAGCGGCTTGCAAGGACCGTACCAAGGACGTCGTTCCTGTGGTCAAAGGAACCCAGGATTTCTATGAGGGTCGGTACGAATTCCTTTCGCTGGGCTAACTCCGTAAGTGTGCGGAGGTCTCTTGCAGCTAGCGCAGCGAAGAACGCTATGGTCGCGTCGAAAATCTGTTGAAATGCGTGAGCCAACGATTGCGGATGCAAGTGGAAGCGTACCTTGTCGTTCGCGCCAGCCCGTGCAGCGTAGAATTTGTCCCAAGTGCGAATATAGAACTCTGATGCTTTTGCTCTGCGGTTGAAATCGACATCGCAGAGTTTTTTTACAACTTCGAAAGCGCTGCACCGTATCAGAGCCAACGCTGGGAGCGAGGAACGGGTACACACCTCGCTCTTCGCAAGCTGATTGTACTCGAAGCATCGAGGCCCTCAAATAGGTAGCCCACCTCGTCCAAAAATCTCCTGCTCTCTCCTTTACTTCTGAGCTCCGTAATGCTTTGTAGAATCATGCCGGCAGGGAGAGAAGATGTGGATGGATGACGTTTTAGAGGGGCGGACGATGGAGCGTCTTCATCCTGGTAGGGATGTGGGTCATCTTCGGACAAGTCGATTCCCCAGCGGGAACGCAGATCAGCGTAAGATTCGTGGTATTCTAGTTCATCCGTGGGATCTGCGTCAGGGACAGGGAGGGCCATGAGGAACGAGCGAGACGATCCGGCGTATGTTCTTATGTTTCGGGTTGGAATGGAGTTTTGGGATGATTGAGTCGAAGCCTCTGGCGTGGTTTCCCTCTCCAGAGGTGTGATCGGTAAGCGATGTGGGGATGCCTCACGAGCCACTTGACCACCGGAAGGGGTGGTCAGTCGTGTTTCCACCGGGGATGCGGCTGCAGGCGTGAACTATTACGAGGCACAGATAGATCAATGGACGAACCTGTCACGGAACACTTTCTGGAACGACCCATTTGTTTGATGATACTTCCTCGTGTGCCAGAATGTGGATGCTCCAAGTCGCTTTTCCGCATGGTAGGCGTCGAAAAGGATGGCGAAGGTGCTACAGACACGTATCAGCACCGTTCATAGACATGGGGTGGACTCACCCTGACGTTTCTTTCTTTTCGGCGAGACAATCTCGACAAAAGCCTTCTGCCGTTTCCGCACTGGAGACAAGAGAATAGGATCATCGGAATCACTCATCTCTGGTCGCGACTGCCTTCGTTGCGCCCTCCGTCCGTATGTGCGCTGCATTCGGGTTCATCTGCGAACCCGTCTCGATCGTCTCACCTGAGCACGTGATCACTACCCATCTCACGATGAGCGTCCAGTCGACCTTGGACCAACTCACTGCTTACCGCGTACACAACGCGCGCGCATCACAGGACATCTTTGAAAAAGGCGCGCCCTTGCTCAAAAACAATGTACTTCGTAACATGGGAGACGACAGTACGCCTCCGACGTTTACACTGACACTCATATTCACATACGTATGGTCAGGTTGGGCGTTTCTGGAACAGCTTGCACTCGCTGCGGTAGATGTCGGACGGTTGAGCGTTGCAGATGTATGTCTATTTCCTCGAGTTCGGATGATTCGATCACATACACCCTCAGGAATGCCTCCGGAGGCTCAGCGATAAGTTCCCGGATTCACCACGAGTAGACTGCCTCACAGGGATTCGCATGGAAGCGACGGAACCGCCTGAAGTTGCTCTCAAGTACTATACTGAACTGTTGGATGCGGATCCTACCAATGCGGTGTGTGGACCAGTGTGATCGAATACACGTCATATTCTTATTGTTGTCTTTCCTTTCAAAGCCGATATGGAAGCGCCGCATCTCGATATTCCGACGGACAGGCAAGATCGACAAGGCCGTTCACGAACTCTCGCAGTACCTTGACACGTTTTATACCGACGTCGAAGGTTGGCTCGAGCTGGCGGACATGTATGCGACATGCAATCAGTAGGCGTCCATTCCTCGCGATGTCCGTCTGGTCTATTCGCACTAACGAACCGGACAGATATGACTATTCTCTGCAGTCACTGATGCACGTCCTCCTGCTTGCACCACAGAACCCATTCTACGTTCTGCAAGCGGCAGAAACGGCCTACACGTCCGGCGACCTGCCACTCTCGATCAAGATGTTTCTCACTGTAGTCGACATGACCGACGGCGATGATTCGGAGTCACTCGTCGAATCGGCACCTCTTGGGATCACCGTGCGTGCCTGGTATGGTGTCAAGCTCGTGGGTACTTTCGAACCCTATTTTCTGACTGAGAGGGTGATGGTGATTTTACGTAGTGTACGAGACGTATTGCGCAGGACGCACGGCTTGCGACGAGCTCTCCCTCCAACACGACCCCTCCGAAAAACGTCGAGATGCTTGATGAGCTTGCTACGGAGCGTTTACGAGTCGCGTACTCGAGCTCTGGTCGAAAGGGGGAAATCGCAAAAGGGAGGGACGAGGTATTTGCCTGGGTTGCCACTCCTTGATGCCTTGGTTACTACAGCAAGGTCCGGCCACCTGTCATGCAAGCTAATGGCCTCACCTGACGGTTACTGGGTACAAGGGACAACATTTTCTCTGTTAGATGGTGGGCATAAATATGGACCAAGAAACATCCAATAAACTGGTTGGAGCTAGTGGATAGTGACGACGGTGACCGGCTCACCAGTTCGTATACCAACTTCACAGCCAATACTCTTATACGTTCATGGACTAGACGCGCGAGCAGATGGCAAGTCAGAATTTGAGTTTCTGAACTGGACCCGTTTGTGTATGCAAGCAGCACGGTCTGAGATGCAAGGATGATCGCCAACAATCACATCCTGGAAGGGCGTTCCGATGACCTTTTCCAAGGCAACCAACTGGCCCTCAAGAGAAGCCAGTCTTTCCTTGAGGACCTCTGTTTCTTTCTCGAAAACCCATCTTTGTCCGCATCGCCTCGATCGTGTCCTCGCTCAGACTTGATGATTTCCTTTGTTGTGGGTAGAGGTACTCGTTGGACTGGTTACATTATGACTAGTTAGTACCTCAATCAGTGTCAGTCCCCCCCGGACTAGGATGTCCGCCAATCTTCCCGTCATCACGATCGACACGACGTAAACGAGCACTGAGAAAACCACATAAATAAAAGGCACATCCATTCATGCTTGCATCATCTAATAAATACACAAGGTATCATCTCATCTCATCGCGATATGCTTTGCCATATATCTTTACGTGATCTATGGGGGCGGATTTTTCATATTAAAAAAATCGCGGATATAATCCACATCGTACACGCCCGGCTTTCCCTCCCGTCTTTCTATTCGCCCTACAAACGATCACCAATTCCAGTCATCGTCATCAAAAGTAGATATGGCAGTGGCAGCGGCAACCATCTTTCCATCGACCACCACGTCCGTCGCACGCATGGACACGGGCTGTTGCTTTGAATCGGGGACCAGCAACACACCACCTGTCTGCTGCTCTTCGTCGTCTTCGAACCAGTCCACTGTGGCTTTGCAGGTTGATTGTGATCGGGACTGCAGGTGAGGCTGGGGTTGGGGCGAAGGCGGTACCGTGATCAAGGATGAATTGGTCGATGCAGGAGATGTCGAAGGGGGCATCGTCAAAGGTCGGGTGCATGGCGGAGTCGGAGTCGAGGTCAGTGTCTTGGGCGGGGCAGGTGCAGGGGTGGTAGGAGTAGGTCCGGGCGAGAGGGCAGAGGTGATCGAGTTGGAGACCCCTGCCAAGAGCAACGACGCGCGTTTTTGGCTCTTGGAGAACCTACGTAGAAGGTAATCAGAAAATCAGGACGTAGACGGGCAGAAAGGCCTCTCGGGTGGACCAAGGACAACGACATACGTTTGGCCTTGTTGCAGTCCGCTTAGTTTCTTGCCTACGCTGTCCATCCAGGACGATACTGGTCCCGCGCTCATGGGCACAGCAGTCCATGTCGATCCTAGCACTGGCGATTTGAGACCAGATCCTACGGAGGTGGGTCTCGGGTTCTCAGAGGGCGGCCGTGCCAACATGGAACTGGGAGCCAGTATGAGCGACATGCATACATCTATATCGCCCGGTTTGGGTTTCTTAGGGGAAGAAACGGACACGGCCGAGAGTGTCGTCGGCTCCTCTGCAAAGGTGCGCGAGGCTCGTTTGGCCACCCGACGGTTGAGACTGCCAGCGCGGGAGAGAGAGGGAGCGGTCGCTATGATCCCCCCCTGATCTTCAAGTGCTCGATCTGAAGCACGCGTACCTTCCTGGATCGAGGGCGTGGGGCTCGGGTGTTTGCTACCCGCCCGCTTAGGGCTTGCGTTCAAAGTGTTGCTGCGTCCGCACGGGGAGTGGGTAAGGAATTGGGCTCTGGAGGTTTTTTCGTCACCGGCGTCGAGTTCTTGGATGGATGGACCAAGGTCACTAAAGCCTGCAGCGATGATACGGACACTCTCTTTCAGTCCGTCAAGGGCGACCCCACCGAGGCCAGCGGGGAGGGACGAATTCGAGAGAGGATCATAACCACGATTGACGATGCGTTCCCATTTGCGTTTGACTGCAAGAAGGGTCAGTCAGCGAGATGCTGCGACATGACGAGCACGAGTGAAGACGTGTGATGGGCAGACCAAAGAGGGAATGGAACAACTGACGTTCTGCCAAATCCTTTTCGTGTACAGCGAGCTGGTCACGCAGCTCGAGACATTTTCGCTCTTTCTGTGCAATCAAGTGCAGTAGATCCAGATGTCTGGTTCAAAGGATGGGGGGGAAACGAAGAAGTGATGTGCAATGCGTTTGGACGCAAAGTACACAGATGATACGCATGGACGTTCACGGGAGAGGGGTACCAAAGGTGGCGAATATTAGTATCACGTCAAACCCTTGGACAAAGTGAAACCTGCTGATGTGATATATGGCGTAGGGTACCAACGATGGCCCTGGCTGCGATGGTACGCGTCGCATCAATAGGTCATGCCCCGCCCTCGGCAAGACAGACAACCAAAGGAAACGTACTTACTTTTCGACCAGCGTCAAAGGTTCGCGTTCCCTTGCACCCATCCCATCGGCAGAACACACGCTTTCGCGAGTCGAAGGGGAGCGTGAGCCCAGCACGAGACTTGATCTCCGTGGCACGTTCTCCTCTCCGTTCGTGACCACAACGTCCGCAACACGGGGTATATCCACGCTGGATGACGACATTCTGTGCGTCCGCGGCCGTTGGCTCCACGGGGAGGGCGAAGAGGGGGTATAGTAGGTGATTGACGGCTTTCGCCGCTTGTCAGCGACTACACGCCGCACGACCGCCGGTACGATCGTCATATTCTCAGAGCTGGGTGTGCTCAGGTCAGCGTTCACGATCTTGGAGAGAGAGAATGACACGTTTTTCGTCCGTTCCCTTTCAGGGCTGGCTGGGACTTGGACACTACCCAGTGAACATGGCCTTTTCGAAAGCTTGACGCGTGTGCGCGTTGTTGTCGTCGTCGTGGGCGATGTCGGCGGGGAGGGGAGTGCAGAGGGTGATACGGGCGGGTTGGTTGAAGTGAGGATCGTCATGAAGGTCGTCGATGGGAACGAACGTCGGTCGTGGTGGTTGCTGCCAGACCAGTGACAACGCCAATCACTCATATATAAATCACAGGCGATGGCAACGACACCCGTTGTCAGACAGCGCGCATCCACAACGTTCAAGCAGAGAAAGTCTAGTCTACAATTGCAGTGGACGAGTACATCTGGTTTAGTGATGTGACGACCCTCCGCTCTCTCTCTCCGCTTCTGCGATAAAGTTCTTGATGCTGTTCATCCTACGCGTTAGAGGACATCGTACAGAGCGACCTGTGTAATGCAGAGAGCACACTTACAACTCTTCTTCCTCGCTGGCATGTACATGAGTGTCGTGTCATGAGCTGGCAACAAGCGCAACACACCTAGATTCCGCCTTGATGGGCACGGCATCCTTGACCCGCTCTGTAAGAGGCTTGCTGGCAGCGACCGTGTCCTTCTTTCCACCTCTCGAGGCGAACACGACTGCACCGACGGTGAAGAGCGTACCCAGGGTGAGGTACTCGTTTTTTATGCTGCGACCAAAGATGACGCTGTCCACGAGCGCATCAGCTTTCTCGCCGTGCGACGACAAAGAAACTTACTAGGACATGGCGGGGACGAACAAGTCTGTCTTCAAAGTCGGCGGGAAAGACCGTCTAGCCGGAAACGTCCGTGCGACCCCCCCAAGCGACCCCCCAAGTGAAACCGGCCTCCTCCTCGTCTGCGATGAGCATGCACGTCTCCAAGCTATCCGCTGTACACCGTGGCGCAGCATTCGAAGAGCGATCTCTCCAGCTACTGTGTGCGCACTTTTCAATGACCCTCAGACGCGTCGGGGGTACATCGGACGGCGGGATCGACCTCGTCGGATGGTGGTGGCTCCCCTTCACAGAAGAGCAGGGCCACCTGCACCGCCCAGTTGCACTACGAGATACGAATGGACTCTTGCGAAGGCGACTACGCGTCATCGCTCAGTGCAAGGCTGAAAAGAAAAAGTTCAGTTCTATATATGTACGGGAAATGGAGGGCGTGTGGCACCACCAATCCACGTCCCCCACATCCCCCACTGCTCATCCTCAGTCCTTGTCGCATCTCTCACATTTGGCTGATAAATCCGAAGCCCGAGACGCGTACCCTACCGTCGCCCTTCTCCTTTCGGAGAGCCCTTTTTCGCGGTCGACCACCATGCACGCATACCGATCGACCGTGCCTTTCCTCCTCATTCACCTCCCTCCCGCTTCCTCATCAGGCCCCAGCAAACCCCCCTTATCTATAGGTGACATAGAGTTGGGTACAGCCTATCCCAACCCGGCACTTACTCGTCTTGTGACACCGTTGGTATTTCTTTGGGAGCGGGGCCCTTTCAATGCTTCCCCAACAGAAAAAAACGCGCCTATTTGTGGTAGACCAGGACTCTGGTGGAAAGGCCGTAGGCTTGGCAATTGGACTCCTGATTCTCCAAACTCGGATGTGGCCTGAACACTAGAAGGCATTCCGCAGTACTCATCCTTGGCTGTCAGTTTTTTTCTGGGGACCCGTCATGTGAGTTTATCCGCGTCGAAAATCCTCTCCATTTATTGTACTCTCTAAGATGGAAGATGAGACGATGGGCTGGCAACACAAGAGTCCCGCCACAAAGATTCTCCTAGCATCGGGAGAGGATAGTGTGATGCTCAGGCGGAGTTCGCGTGCGATGGCCCTCCCAAGGAGAAAGTTTTGGAACTCTATACCTGATGTTATGGCCATGATGACGAACAAAGTTGACGTGTTCCATCTATCTGACCGAGTTACCGTCAGAAGGCTCTTTATTCGCCTGCGATCCACGACGACGAACAAGCATTCCCCTGGGCACCCCACCCTGAGCACCGACCCATTTCCTCGGCAGAGATTCTGGCTCATGGCCCTTGTCGGGCCTTCATCTGTAACACCAGATCATTTATTGTTAGATTGGTGAGCATATCTTCGTGGAGGAACACCATCATCACGATTAATGTTAGAACAAGCTGGTGTGATATGCAGAATGAGGAGCAATAGTACGTGCACTTCACTATCGAGCAGGTGCACTCCTCCGGAATCTTGATCGAGTGACTTCTCAATGGCCAGTATATAGGCTTAAACCACTCTCGTGACCATTCGATCTGAGAGACTTGTCTCTTGAACTGGTGCTTTTATCAAATGCGCAATGGTATCGTGGATGGCTCATACCCGGACGTGAGGAGAACGAATGATCCGCTTGACAGTACATAACCAATCTATAGAATTCTACGTGTCATATGCCAAGGATGTTTCAGTGCTCCATGAAACAGGTTCAAACTGACGCATCCTCGCCAAGATCCGGGCATAAAGTTTGGGGATCGGGAAGATCATCCTGATCATGATGGATCCTGATCTACATCTGTATGTGCCTTGACAGGTCTTTTGTTCCCGCCCGCCCGCGCGAGTAACCCAAGCTTGCCATATGGCGCTACCGACCTTGCTGACTTGGCGATATCGATGCGACCAAGCTTCGGCCGAAGTGCGCTCAAGGACCGTTGAAACATGATCTGCGCCGAGGGGATTGCACCTTTCCTGTCACTGGGCCAACGAGAACTCACGGATCGCCCACGCGTAGATTCTCGGAGATCAGATGGTGTCGCGTGGTCACCCGTCTTTCTTTTCTTTGCAACGTGAGGTGGGCGCCCTGTCCTCGCGTCTCGTTCTCGACACGGGCAGAAACACATATCGCGAGGGGGCGAGACTCGTTGGGAGGGATGTCATCGCATTCACTCTAGCGACATAGTGAGCCAGTGCGTACCGTATATGAGTGGCGCTGCGTTGATAACCACCGTTGACAACGTTCGTCGTGGGGCTTGTTGCTTGACGTGCTCGGGAAACTAGACCGAACTTTTTTTTCAACCTCGTTATCCCAGAGCTACGACCCCTCGACACTGCCCTTTCGATCGCAGGGTTTCTCTTGAGATTGATTTTCATTGGATCAGTTTGTAGTTACCGAGTCCCGTCGAATATTCTCAATTAAAAACCTTTCGGATATGCCCTATCATTTGCTTCGTACAGGGGAGCTCTCCTAGCCACAATTACAAGGGGAACACTGTAGACAATGCATCTAGTAAAGGGTACAGTATTTCGTTGAAGGTGAATGCTGGGGACTAGTTAAATGTTGTTGGATGAGTATGGGTCACGCTATCGATCAAGCTCGTGGACGTTGTCTTGATGACTTGAGCTGTGTAATTAATACACTTTTGGCCCACTCCAAGCGGGGTAAATCTATTGCTGAGTCATCCATCTTCATAAACTCAATTCGCTCGAGTCTGCTAGCCTGGCAGGTCAGCTTAATGCAGGTTCATCGTGCAACAGTAGAACAGTCCACACGGCCCAACCCGACCAGGTGTTTGTGTTTATGTTTATACTAACCTGGTTCGTCGGAAAGATGGTCCATCATACCTCTTGTTCTTCATGCCCGGTAAGAGGATTCTTTGTTCCTCCATTTCGCAGCCAAATTTTCCAGTGTGTTTGATGCCATGTCACCCAGTGGCGAAACCAAAGGGTCCGAAAAGGACAAAGAGACCACCGAGGCACGAGACAGGCCAAGAGCTAGTGCACGTTGAGGGAGTTCGTCCCTTGCTAGCGGTGTTCCTTGCCTGCATGGGTGCTCTTGGTGGTCCTTGCATACACGTTTCCTTCTTCCTACTCCGCTCAACACATCCCTTCCACAGCTCTCGCCTCTTTGCTTCGCTCCCGAACCCGTCTCTGCACCGCTCACGGGTCCGACGGGCCCAAATTTTGTGCATCCATTTCCATTCCTGACCTTGGACCTCGAAGACGTTTTGGATTTCCTTTTTCCTCTCAGCTGCATCATATCTATTCCAAACTCGTCTGTGCACTATTTCAGGCAAGTGGATGAGATTGATTGCACGTCCTTCGAAGCCATTTTTAGGTTGACTTCACTCAGCCATCCAAACATGAGACAGCAAGTGTTCGACATAGCTATGAGTGAGAATCCCAGCCACGAGTTTTTAGGCTGTGATGACTTGCCACTGAGTGGCCTCCCCTTGGGATGAGCACAGGAAGGTACGTACGTTTTTATTCGGCAGCGTTCACCAGCTTGTCGATCGTGCTGCTGAATCTTGCGAGTAAGCAGCCGCGTTTGTTACATGCGAGGTCTGTTCTTTTTTTCTACGTGCCTCACTCGACCTGCTGCGTGTGCTAGGCTTTGGCCCCGGTGGCACTCGGGTTCAGCGACTTTGACAGGCACTACGCCACTACGTGCTGTCGACAACACCGACTGTAGCCCCATTTGGGACCTCGGGAACTCCTGGACAGTGCGCCTACGGTATCCAGCATGTCAGAGCGTCACTTTTAGTTGTTATGCGTCGTATTTGATGCGGTGCACAATGCCGTATGAGCTGAGATCGGCGTTTTTCGGACGCAATGCTCAGTGGACGCGGGCAATGTTCCAGCTTGGCCTCGGCAAGTGTTTGTGCTCCTTGTGCCTTCAACACTGGTCCTCTACGCTCGCAGTAACAGGCCCACGTTTGCGTTGCCCGTTTTCCCTTTGCAGCGTACGCACCGTCACATCTCTCACGCCGGAAGTTTACATATTGCTCTGTCGCCAAAACAAGAGGTGCGTGTGGCTGCACATAGTGCAGATTGATGAAAGGGCCTGAGAGGGATGAATGACGGTTTCCAGATTTCGGGCTCTGGCTGTCAGTGACATGGGAGCAAACAGCTTTGGCAGTGTAAGACTGGCCAGTCCGACGTGTCCTTCTTCGTGATGTCAGTCAGTTTGTGTTCCAAAACTGAATGAGATGGCGCACTCAGTGGCACGCGACCTCATCTCCAGTCGGGCATATCATTATGAAAGAAGGGAGGAGAAGGATTTTAACGAATGTGGGAGATAGCGATGTATAAATATGATAATGAGAAAAGAAGGAAAAGGTATTATCTAGGGGACCTCCAACAACTCTCTGTCGGCATCGCCGACCACTAGTTTCTCAAGCACTTTGCGTTGACGCTGGCATATCTTGGCCGATCGTCTTATGGACCTTCCCGTGCCAAAGTGCGCCCACCGGACGGATGGCTTGAGTAGTTGCAGTAGCTATACACGTTTTCGATGCTTGAACCCTGGTTCTATTGCTTGTATGTATACCACTGACCTGCTGTCGTGCTTGCAGCTTGTGCAACATCGGTATCTAGAGAAAACTATTAGGGACACCTCATAATCGACATCGACACTCCAAATGGACTGACCTCTGATTCTGATGACACCACCAGCGACGGACAAAACCATGATGAAGAGGGAGAAGAGCAGGGATAGTTTTAAGCCAAACATGGTAGAATAGTAGGATACTGCGGTTTGCGATGGGTTGAAAGATGTTGGGCAAGTGCAGCTCGCATCCCCGGCTTTATACCTATGCATTGGGCCCTAGGGGCTTATGATTCGCCCGAGTTTCATGCTAGGCGGTATTGGGGTTTGAAGAAGATATTGGCGGCTATGCTGCTTCAACGGACTTCCACGACCTTCAATATTGGGGTGACTTCCCGTAACGATTAAGAGAAATACAGCCGCCGATGTTCAAGGGCCACTCTCTTAATCGTTATGGGAAGTCACCCAATATTGAACATCTGTCGTTCAAAAAATGTAAGCTGTTGTTTGCGAACCTGTTTATTTTATGTAATGGCCCCCTGAGCACTGCCAACATCTGCAGAGCAGCTGTGTAACGTTATCGCTTGACGACTTTTCCACCAGCCTTTCGAGTATTCCGATTGGACAGATATCGCACTATACCAAAAGAAGTTGCCAAGCGAAGTGCAGGACCCGTAGACTACCTCGGCTAAGGAGGGGGGCTGACAGTAGATCAGTGCATCAATGAAGTAAATAAA